>JAHKKF010528246.1:0-27523 GCA_019740295.1 Labeo calbasu
CCCCACCGTCGCGGTCACAATAGCCGGCTCTCGCACCTGATCAGACGGCTCGTGCAGCTCAGACTCCATGGCGATCGGCAGCTCTGTCGCTCTGGGCTAGGGCTTTCCGCCTACGGTGGGCTCGTGCGCATGCTCCGCGTGTCGGGGTGGTGGTTGGCTGGGCTCTGGGTCCGGAGTGGCACCGGTGAGATTTTCCATGGAACAGGCGGGGAACGAGGATCGGTTTCTTGCCAGTGTCCACTCCACAAACGCAGCGAAATCCGCTCGAGGACCGTCCTCGGACGACAGCGCTCTGCAAGACGCGTTTAAACTCGCGTCATAAAACGCACAGAGCACGTCGTCCGGGTAGCTGGTGGTGTGAGCTACTAGCTGGAACATGATGGTATATCCCTCGAGCGGTAAATCCCCCTGCTTCAGCCGAAGGAGGATGAATTCCGGACGGAGTAGGGGATCCATGGGGGAAACACAACGGAACCAAAAGACTGGAAAAAACGAACGAAAAACAAAACGGGGGAAACACGCAAAAAAAAAAAAACTGTTTCGGTCAGACCTTCTATCACATTTCAGGCAGGAACAGAACCGTCTTTAATAATCCACAAGGCAACACAGGGTGGTAACAATAAGGTCTGACAATAGAGGAGGGTAAACACACATTAAATAGACAGACTGATTAACACACCAGCTGCAGACAATGAGGGAGAGACCAAAACACACAGAGCTGCAGGGGGAAATGATGGGAGAAACCAACTAAAAAGTCCAGGGGTGTGACAAAATATTGCATTATATACTAGAATAATTAATAAAATAATTCATCTAATTGAACATATTATTCCAATGTTTGTTTGTACCTCATACTGATAAATGTAAATTTTATAACTCGGCATTAGCATACATACCAGACATGCATACCAAAACAAGAATTAGCCACCGCACTCTTTTCTACCTGTAGATATTGAGCTATTTGTTTGTTTGTTAGGATGGGAGCATTCTATGCTCCTGGTCTGGTGGGCATCAATGTATTGCGGCTCCTGACCTCCATGTACTATCAGTGCTGGGCTGTAATGGCCTGTAACGTCCCACATGAGAGGGTTTTTAAAGCTTCCAAATCCAATAACTTCTACATGGGCCTATTACTGCTCATCCTTTTCTTGAGTCTCCTGCCTGTGGTTTACACCATCATGTCTTTGCCTCCCTCCTTTGACTGTGGACCCTTCAGGTATCCATGCACACACACAAGTTCACATATGCACAAAAACACATGCACAGAATACCACACATAAATTTTTATTTCCAAATTTGCTCCTGTTTACCACAGTGGAAAAGAAAGAATGTTTGATGTCATTATGGAGACCATTGATCTAGATCTACCTGCGTTTATGGGTACGCTCTTTGGCTACGTAGCAAACCCTGGACTCATTATACCAGCAGTTCTTCTCATGGTGTAAGTGAATTAATAAAGTTTTCACGATCACCTAATACAAGCAAAATCCCTTACATTTTTGCTTTCTATTTCTAACAGTCTGGCCATTTACTACCTGAATTCTGTGTCAGAGGCTTATAAGAACTCCAACATGGAGCTAAAAAAGAAAATGCAGATGGTTAGTATTGTTTATGTACAGATTCACAACAGTAAATTTTGTTTGATGGCAGAAATTTGTTTAGCTAGTGTGTGCTTCTAAAATTAAATTCTAGGCAAGAGATGAGGAGAAGAACAGACGGAACAACAAAGACAGCACTAACCAGGTGATGAAGGACCTGGAGGATCTACTTCCAAATCGCTCTCTTGCGCCCCCTGCTCCTCGGGAGAATAGTGCAGGTGTGTATTGCACAGAATGTTGTTACTGACTAGTACTACCTTTGCAACTGATTATCAGATAAGCTTTTGCTGCTACAAATTAAATGTTTTGAAAGAAACTAATACTTTTATCCAGCAAAGATCGATTAAATTGATCAAAATTAGATTTACATTGTTACACAAAATTGTATTGTAAATAAGCACTGTTTTGGTTTGTTTTGTTCACTTTTTATTCATCATAGAATTTTGAAAAAATAATTCATTAGCCAGCACAACCGTTTTCAGTTGTAATAATAATAATAATAATAATAGTAATAATAATATGTCATTTGAGCACCAAATGTGACACTAAAGACTGGAGTAATGGCTCCTGAAAATTCAGCTTTGACATAATAGGAATAAATTGCATTTTAAATATATTAAAATTGTAAACACCTTTTTAGTAGTTGATCATATGCATTTGAATAATTAAAAAAATTGTGCAGAAATTATCAAAAAATACTGTAAATCTCTCACCCCTCATTACATTTTTTCTTCCTGCCTTAGAAAAAAAACATGACCAGGGTGGAAAATCTCCAAAAGTGAAACCAGGCACAGCTGGAGGTGGCGTGCGTCTGCAGAAAGATGTGTCACTCGCGTCAGCTAATCCTAATGCCCGGGGGCCTGTGACTCGAGCGCCAGGCCCCAGGGGACCTGGTCCCCTACCTGGCCAACCAGGGGCAGGCAGGGGTCAAGGGCCACCCCCTAGACGGTAGTAATATGTGATCTATTCATTATTGTGTGCTCTGCCGGTATACCAGCTGTAAAATTAATGTAAGCATTGGTTGTTTTATTAAAGAAATGCATATTTTAATTATTACATTGTTTGCTGCTGGACATTTCTGCAGAAATTTGGAAATATGTATGATATCATACATTTTCATTCGGTATATTGCATATATACATACAGTGGCCCCAAAAAGAATTTAATCACTTAGTCACATCTAAAAATATTTTAATTTAACTGCATTAGAATTTAATTGCATTACCAATTTGCACATTCAAGCAAATGGCAGAAGTTTTCTTGAAGCTTCCCTAACTTTACTGAAACATTTTTCCATGACTTTTAACCACATCATCTGGCTTTGGTCATCATATTATCTAGCAAAGTCTTCCACTGTCATCGGACAGTGGAAGGGTCCAAATACTTTTTGTCTTCATTTTGAACAGTATATCGATTGTTTTGTCATTTTAAAAAATTGTAAAATGTTTTACTTAAAAAGCGTGCTCTTGAATTTTTATTTTAAAGGGGACATCAGATGCCTATTTTCCACAAGTTGGTATGATTCTTTAGGGTCTTCATGAAATGTCTGCAAAATACTTTAATTAAAATCAATGGTCATGTAAAACAACATCCTTTTTACCTTGTCAAAAACAGCTTTGGGCACATCGTCCCATTTCGGTGCATGTCCCTTTAAATGATAATGAGCTACTGCTCACTTCACCCCTCCCTAGCAGGCACTGGACATCAATATAACATCAGGTTGATGTTGGACCAGACATCAGATGTTGCATTTTGGTTGAGAATGAAAATTGAGTTGACATCATCATTTGACGTTGACATTACACTGGATTTTGGTTACACAATCTAAAAAACAGCAAAATATCAATGTCCTGACGTCTGTATTAGACATCAAATTAATGTTGACACTGATGATGAATTGACACTGAATTGTATCACAACCAAAGTTTACCCAAATATCAACGTCTTATGACATTGTGTGCCTGCTGGGTGTCTTCTGTTTTTTTTTGTTTGTTTGTTTTTTTTGGGGGGGGTTTTTTGTATTTGGTGGCGCATTACCATCAAAAGCAAAACTAATCCACTGTGTCCTCAGTGGCTTTCATGTTGGAAGAAAAAGAAGACTCTTATGTTCACTTTTACATGCAACTACAAAACAGGTACAGGTGCAGCTACAGCTGCTCAAGTGCAGAGAAACTGGCGGACAGCTTACAGCTGGCTGAGGGCTAAAATATGCTAATACAGGACAGTCTGTCAGCGGGCATGGGTGGGGCCTGAGCAGTATGATGTCATATTGATCAGAAAGTCAGAATGAGACTGTTTAGCTTTTTGGGGGATTAAACAAAAAGAGTGAATTGTTTTTTATCATTGGGTGGTTGTGTCCACATACTGCTAGGACACATTTTTATACAAACAGCTTGTAAAAGTGAATTTACTTAATGTCCCCTTTGAAATAAATGCTTGCTGTGCTATTTTGTTTAATGCAGTGTCATTCATGTATTTTTAATTGTGTCTTGAGTGTCTAAATTCTTGGGCCTACTGTATGTGTGACGTGTTTAATGCATATAAATTATCACTATATTATAACCACTTTATTACTGAACTGCAGTTGCATGTTACAATTACAGTATAACATTTGTTGTCTATTCTGTTTTGTGTTTTATAATAAATCCAAAATCTAAGAAGTTTTTGAGTCATTCCCTAACTTTAGTGACTGTTGAGCAATCTGAAGATTGGATTGCTAATGATCACAAAGATGCATTAATCACTCAAAAAGCACCCAAACATGTTCTGAACGTTTCTGCATTTATCTTTTGTGTAAAGGCGTGACACAAATTCAGAACCCAGTTATACAACATTACTTTTTCAATCCTCGTGTTTTTTTTGTTTTTGTTTTTGAGTTTGTCCTTTCACCTAAAAATGATCCCACATCTTTGACTCAGAATCTATAGTATGAGAGAACTGTTGTCAGGAGTTCACCCAAAAATGACATCATTTCATAACCCTCAAGTCATTCCAGTTTCCTTCTTCTGTGAAACACAAAGGACTCATTCTCAGTCTCTTCCTTTAGCCCTTCACAGCAGAAGGTTTTTGGAAAAACAATGAAGGAGTAAATCATGATAGAATTTTCATTTCTGGATGAACTTATTGTGCATGAATAGAATAGAATAGAATAGAATAGAATAGAATAATATTAAATCCAACAGAAGTTGTGTGACAGTTCATCTCACACAAACTACAGAGGTGAGTGCAGCAAACACATTAAGTGACTAAAGCAGGTACAACCAGAACAACAAGGTCCAACCCCTCCGCCCAGCCAAGTTTTTTTTAACGTGTGTAAAAAATAAAACGCCCGCTTATGTTACTGAAATTTCAGAGCAGCTCTCACAGACTTCCCAGGGGAACAGGTGAGATATCATATTAAATGTGTTTTATGGTTGTCTTCAGTAGCATATTTCAACAAAGCTCAACAAAGCTAAAAACATTTGACACTGAATGAATTGACTTACAAACATACATTTGTAATAACCTTTCACAAGCACAACATAGCATTTATGTATGTGTTTATGTAAGGTATGTTTTTATTTTTTTGCTACTTGTCACAGCTTTTTCAAAATTGTTAAGGATGGCATTCATCAGGAAGTTTCTTCAGAAAATTAGTGATGATGACAGCAGCAAGGTAAGCATAGAATATATACATGACCAATGTATGTTTGTTCATAATAAAGTATACTTATATTTTGATTAGTCCATGGTTTGACATACAGTGGATGTTGGAATGTTATCGCAGGGTTATAAAGGTGGTCCTGAGGAGACAGCATACTTTGGAACAGTCAAGGCTGATCCAAACTTTAATGCCCAAAATGATGCTGCAACATTGAAGAAAGCCATTGAGACCAAAGGTAAATACTTTGGTGTAAATATTGGTGTTTAACTCATACTTTGAATTACGTATAGTATTGTGTTGTGCTTAGGGTTGAAAGAAACATCCATATACTCAGCAGATAATATTCTGGCAGAAAATGACATGTACTTTTATAGGTTTTCTTACTCTAGGTAAATGTGTAAACTGCTCTCATGCAACTGATGCTAATGTTAGAACTACTGTAGGTATGCTGCTGCTTTTGTGAATGTGTTTGAACGTGTTATGAAAAAGAGTGTTAATTTTCAGCAAGATATAATAAGTTTTGCACATTTATTCAAGTGTTGTCATGTTTATTAGGACACACCCCTGCAATACCTGGAAAACGTTCCCAGAATGTATTGCTAGAACTACTGTATGTCATAGATAAAATGCACAAAAAATGCAACAAAACTGGCTACATGACAAAATAAATGTTTGTGTACCAAGGAGTTATTTTGTCTTTTCACAAAATATGTTTCTCATTCTTAATATATGTTTTACTTAGTGTGTATGAGTTATGTGCATGATGCAGGGGCTCATTTTAACACACCAGAATTACATTGTAGACCATAAAAAGCACTTCTGTCTGTTTTCCTCTTATGAAGGTGTGGATGAAGCCACTATTGTGGAAGTGCTAGCAAAGAGAAGCAATGCACAAAGACAACAGATCAAAGAAGTTTATCAGCAAAGTACAGGAAATGTAAGCATATTCACATCCAACAATGTTTGTTTTTGGCCTATTTAAATGTGTGTGTGATAGTCCGGCAGTGGATTGGAGGAATGGATTGAATTTGAGGATGGTCAGAAGTTGTCCATTCATAATTCTCTGTAATTTTTATTGAAATATGAACTTTAACTCAGATTTTCAAGATGCAAAAATTAGGAAGTCAAGCACATCAGAGCTATGCCAATTGTTTTAAAGGTCATCAGCAGATGTAGCCTACATTTACAACATATTACCAGCAGATGGCACTCTTAAGTCATAAGGTTACTTAATTAGCTTTATGTTTATTCTCATTTCAGCTCAAAGTTCAACAATTTTTAGCAGTGTGTACTAGTATATTGTATTATTTTATTTTCTTGTCTTTTATTTTTGATGTTTTATGCTTCAGCCTCTGGCAGATGCACTGAACAAGGCTCTAAAATCAGATTTTGAGGAAGTGGTCCTGGCCTTGCTGATGACACCTCCTGAATATGATGCTTTTCAAATAAAAAGAGCCATGAAGGTCCAGTGTTTTATCCTTTTTTTGTGTGTTGTTGCTGATGTTGTTGTTTTCCAAATATTTTATTTTATTTTATTTATTTATTTAACTTCACTGTGAATATTCCAGTATTTTAAAAGTTGTACATGTTAGTGACAGTTTACACAACCATGCAGTGTGTTATTTAAAGATTTCAACACTAAAACTGAATTGATAACCAGGGTCTTGGGACAAAAGAGGTTGTCTTAAGTGAAATTCTAGGGACCAGATCAAACAAAGAGATCACAGCGATGAAAACTGCTTTTAAAGAAGGTAACAACACAGATCAAAATACATGCATGTACTTCCTGAATGTAGATGTGTGTGTAGCTGCTAACCTCTTTCTGTTATAAAGTCTATAAAGTGCCCTTGGAGGAAAAAATTAAAGGCGAAGTTAGTGGAGATCTCGAGACCACCCTGCTTGCCCTTTGCAAGGTACAGAAATGGCACTGTTTAGTGTATTTATGCTACACCATAAGAAAACTAAATCTGTTATGTGTATTGATCTCATAATATCAGCCTACCAGGAGTGAAGACTCTAAAATTGACGATGGGCTTGCAAAGAGTGATGCAAAGGTACTGTGGCAAATTCCTCACATTAGCTAATGCGTTTAAATTAGATGATTTGTCTAAATCATTTTCCAGTAGCCTGTTCTGAATTTATATTGGCATCTGGATTAATTTTGGCATCCCATTAATTTTCTCCACAGGCTACAGTGTATGTTTCTGTAGAAGCTATAAGTTTTAGAGTTAGGGTTAGATTAGGATTTAATTAAACAACATCAGATATTACAACAGTACAGTTATAAGTGTGATGTTGCTTTTATACAACATTTACGCATGAAAGTTAATATTGAGTAACTTACATTTAGACAGTTATTTTGTTTTAAAGTGCACTACTGCCATCTGTGATTGAAACATAAAATTTCAAGATACTGGTACTTGCATTTCTTGCTTTACATCAGTTGTGCTATGTATGTATGTGTACACAGATCTGTACCTTTGTTGTTTAAATTTTCTTATTCATTTTGTATATACTTTTTTGTATGATTTATTGTGGAACTGGTTGGTTTAGGGCTTTTAACTCTTTGATTTATTTACACCTATTGAGTGAATGAATGACAATAATATATGTGGGACCACTTAAATCAGGGTGATTGTTGATATATTTACATATATTCATTTAGGAGACACTTTCATCCAAAGCATCTTTGAAATGTATAACTTATGGAGACAACCGTTTTAGTAGAGCCACAACATTAAATTTCTATAGAAAACCAGAATAGATTTTATTGTTACTGGTGCTAATTTATCAAGCCTTATGTAGAGTTAATGAATGTGAAGTGGAGTGACTGGGCGTATGTTGAGATGTAGATGTTGATAGTGAGGATTTTCTGGTTAAACAAGTACTTCATACATTACAATAAGGTCCTTAACTGCCGTGCCGTTACCATTGTTGAATCTTTGCATAGTTAAGCTGAAGGTGCAGATGTCTGAGTGGAAGGTTAGATAAAAGCTAACCTGCCCGGTCTTAAGGAAGGCTACTAAATGCAGCTTTATATTATACTATGGCTATATATTTGGCCCAGCAAGGTCGTGCATATTGAGAAGAAAATGAGACCGAGCACTGAACCCTGAGGCACCCCAGTATTTAGCCAATTTAAAATTTTAATGGATTTGCCTCTAAGTTAGGATTCAAGACATCAAGGTCCAGTTCCTGTAATTCAAAGAGGATGGACAGGAGGATCTGGGGCCAGTTAGACAACAGCTAGATTTAAAAAACTTGGATGTAAGCCCTACGCTATAGGCTTAGCTACATTCAGCTTTCCAATAAATGTTTACAATAAATTCGCCCTTTAGTCGCCCAAATGAAGTTCTTAATAAAGCATATTGCTAAACACAAATTAACTTTTGATATATTTACAGTAGGAATTTAACAAAATATCTTTATGGAACATGATCTTTACTTGGTTTCCTAAAGATTTTCAACATAAAAGAAAAGTCAATCATTTTGACCCATACAATGTATTTTTGGCTATTGCTACAAACATACTCCAATGACTTACGACCGGTTTTGTAGTCCAGGGTCACGTTGCACACATTTACCAAAATTCTCTTCTCTAGAGTTATTTTTCCAGCTGATTATTTCACTTTACTAAGGTAAATATGGCCTTATGTGATGTGTTGTTTGCAAGCTGTTTTACTGACACCTTTTTGCAGTTAAAATACAGAATGAGCAATTTATGATTCATTTCAGTAAGTATAGTATTAATTTCATTATTACCAAGCATTTATGCTGTACCTCCAAGCAAGATGCTGTACGGTTTCTTCTAATAATGCCAGATCACATGTAATATTTTACTCCACAGTTACATACAGAAAAATATTTTGTGTAAAGTCAATTGCCTCTGTCAGCAGTGTGGTAGTCTACACCAGTCTTGACAATTGCTACAGTTACGTCTGCAGTAATAAATAATTCAGAGACATAAATCCTAAAAAATAATCATGCCTGAACAAATCATTACTTTTCAATTACACCTACTTTTGTAAGATTTAATCTCAAACATAGCACTACGCCTAGCAACAGGTATCGATACTATGCAAGACCGAAAGTGTGTTTAACATCCAACCTAGTTTTACAAGTCACCCCTGGTGACTTACTGTGCCATTCCAAAGGCAGCAACATGTCTCTTTAGTGAAGTTGCTCAGTTGTGTAAATGCCAGCATACTTGTATGAATGTAAATGCACTCACTGTCTCTGCTTCATACAGACCTTGTTTGAGGCGGGAGAGAATAAGGTTGGTACTGTTTGCTCCGTCCTAATTGATGTCCTCACATCAAGAAGTGAAGCTCAGTTGTGCAAAAGTAAGTGGAGGAACATCTATAACAGAATACAAATGTTGCATATATGATTATTCTTCAGAGATAGTTGACTTGAATTTAGTCCCTAATAGTCTTATTTAAAATGTGTTTGCAGTTTTCCAATATTATGGCAAATTCAGCAAGCAGGGTTTGGCCAAAGCACTGGAGAGTGAGCTGCATGGAGATCTTGAAGACTGTCTGATGACCCTGGGTAAGGAAACAAGTCTTCATTTGAGTCTGCATGTATGTATGTGGGTGTGTGCGACAGATTGTAGTCATGCTAAATGCTTCAGTGATCGAAAGCCTATTCAAAGCACAGCTATTAGGAAGCTTGTTTTTCTAGCTCTGTGTGTTGAGGGTGTGTCCAGTCAGCATCTCATAAACCTTTATCTCACAAAGATAGGTACAAAGATACAATAGCAACTAAATCAAGCAGTATGAAGTCATGTCTTCCTTTTGTATGCACATAACAGCTTTTTGCCACCATGCAAACCTCACAACATTCTTATTATCATGTTTAGTGAAGTCTGCTTGGAACAAACCTGCCTTCTTTGCAGAAAGACTCCACCTGGCTATGAAGGTAAAGTTGCAGTGGAATTCATGGAATCTATTTCAGTACACCCATGTAGTTGTGCACTGTGAGTGCTGTGTATGTTTTTGATATTTTCAGTCTTTATCTATTTCTAGGGGTTAGGAACCAATACTGATACACTGACTAGAATCATTGTGAGCCGTTCAGAAATTGACCTGCTGAAAATCATTCAAGAATATAAGAGGATGTATGGCAAAACCCTTCAGGAGGCTATTCTGGTGAGTCTTCATTATTTGAAAAGCTCTAACCAACTAGCTTGAAGCTACTGTAACACAAAGTAAAAAATGAGCCCATTTACTTCACACCCATTATGGAATGAAATAGTCACTTCATGATCCAGCCACTTCTAATAAATTCAAGTCAAGTTCACTTTTACATATACCTTTTTTTCTGGTTTTACAGAAGGAAACAGGTGGAGATTATGAGAAGATTCTGCTGGCTCTCTGTGGCGCTCAATAATCATCTCTTACATGTCTGAATTATGAGAAAAACATATGAAAAACAGATTCATTGCATGGTTATGTTAACTACAAATGTCAGCTATTCAACTTAATTATAAAAAAAGTCTGTCATTATGCTCATGCTGCATACTAGTAGTAGTAATTCAAGTGTTTATTACAATTAACTGGCAACTGTGTATTAGTATTATTGTAATAAATCCCTTTGTAAATCGTGGCAACATTTTACATTGTGATGAATATATTGGTTCTTTAGCATGTGACAGTGAGAACTCAGGGCAAGAGCACTGGCTTGACATTATCTGTGTGTCTATTCTCATAAGACAAATTCCACAACTAATAAACTCTTTAAAGCTGTAGTTTATGTAAGTTTGGTCACACTTTAGTTTGGGGACCAATTCTCACTATTAACTATATTGCCCTAATAAACTCCTAATTTGCTGCTTATTAATAGTTAGTAAGGTAGCTTAGATAAGTTTAAGTATAGTGAAAGATTAAGGGATCTAAAATATGGTCATGCAGAAAAGGCATTAATATGTGCTTTACAAATATTAACAAGAAGCAACTAATTACACTTTTTGTTACATTTCCTAACTTGCATAACTCACATAAACGGAGGTTTTTGGTAATTTTGTCAGGTTTTGCTCATTTCTGGGTACCAGTTTGTCCCCAAAATATGGCTAAGTAGGCACACACACACACATACTTGCGCACACACAGGTATTCCTATCATTATGGTGACATTCCATAGGAATAATGGGTTTTACTTCTCAAGCTGACGCCTGCGTGGGTGCTTGAAATGTTGAAAAATTTATAACTTCTGACGCGACTTGCGAGCAATGCCAGTGACGTGACGCAACGGACCAATAAATCAGTTCAGCAACGCTTGAGGTCATTCCATTCCAAGTAAATGAGAAGCCTTAATGCTGACGCCCCACGCGAATGAGCTGTAACAGTCCAACCTCCAATGTTGCAGGGATGTAAGTTAGACAACAATATCTAAGATTGAGCGATTGAGGTGTTGTGTTGCTGGATATAATAATGAACATAGTGATCGTCATTTACTCCCGACATCTGAGCTTCTGAAAATGCAGTGGATTAGGTTTGTTTGTGAAGGGAATGCAGCTCCCGATCTATATAAATGCGTCTATGTTTGATAGCCATCATAAATCAACACGTGAACCTCAACAATGGTGACAATAGGAAGTGCAAAGTTGCAATGCATGCTGGGAACCACAGTACAAAACTCCCAGCATGCATCACAGCATGAATAAATTATGCAGCCTTTTGTGATGTCCAGAATTGATCCGATTATCTGATTGTTTTGTCACCATTGTTGAGATTCATATGCTGATGGCTGATATCTGTGTGTGTCAGTCTTACGCAAAATTTTAAATACTAATTACTTAAAAACTAATTTTGCAACTCACGTAGCAATAATGCAGGTTTTACAATGTGAGAGCATTAAACTACACAACAA
Source organism: Labeo calbasu (assembly GCA_019740295.1). Classification (NCBI taxonomy): domain Eukaryota; kingdom Metazoa; phylum Chordata; class Actinopteri; order Cypriniformes; family Cyprinidae; genus Labeo; species Labeo calbasu. The sequence goes on from JAHKKF010528246.1 coordinate 12,112, forward strand.
CTACATTCAAACGCTTTCAGTGAATCAGGCAGTTATGTGATAATGTTTAATCACACTTTCACAACAACCAAATAAAACATGCTTAAAAGTAAGTGTTAAGAGCCCAATTAATTAATGGAAACGCTAATCACTATCATGGTGACTTCAAGTGGAACATTTAATGTTAGTGCTAATTCTCAATAAAGAAATAAAGTCAATCTGGTCAGTAATGCGTGAAGCTGGTAATACTGTTTGTGGAGTTGTTTAAACCTCCTCCTCTGAGATCTTCAGAGATTGAGTGTCTTTTATCTTCTGCTGATTTCATCTAAGGTTGTGGCTCTTGGCTGACATGTGGCATTGCTGTGGCCTGCTTTTGGCCCAGATCTGGCAAACAGGAGCGGTCCACCCAAGTGCCATCATTCCACGCTGTATGTGGGCCAGATCATCATGCCACATCTGCCAGATGTGGGCCGGATCTGGGCCGACATTATGTTGCTATCTGGGAAACAAGTTCTATTGAATCTATATTTATAGATATTTATACATGCACCAAATGATTTACTGATAAACCACTGAGATGCGTTCAATTAAATAATAGATTAATTTAAATATTAAACTGAATGAGAAGACATACAAATGAAAAGTTTATATTAGTATGCCTTTATGAAAAGCAGTTACTGTAAATGAAAAAAAAAGTATACAGATGAAACACTTATTTTGTGTAGTGAAAAGGAAATACTTTGTGACTGTCTGTATTGTACTACACTGTATTACTGTATTACACTGACTGTGAAATTCACAATTAACTGGCAGCAAGTGACAAGTAACAGTGTGAAAATATTTACAGTAATTAACTAGCAGCAATTGTTAAGTAACTTACTGTAAAAGAAATCGAACACAGGTCGGCAGAGAAACTTGTTTTATACAGTATGTCAGTGTGCTAAGCACTAGTCTATCGGTACCAACAGGTTCAATTGCAATGTTGCATGATTTAAATATAATATATATAATTATTTATCAACAGTCACAGTTACCAGCTCATCATTATAACAAGATTTATTAATCATTCTTCACTTATTGCTAGAAGTGTTGAAAACAATAAAATCTTGATGACCTTTTCATTTTTTTTTTTTTTTTTTTTCCCTTAAATTAAAGAATACATTTGCTTCCTATATTCTCTATTCAAACTGAAATTAAATGCAGTCATCGGCTGGAAATGCAGCTGCCAGTGTACTGTGTTTTCCTTCTCTAACCCAGTGGTTGCGTTTAAGAAAACCCTGTGTATAGTGTATAGCAGTACAGTGAAATTCACAGCACATTGTTAGGTACTGTAATTTTCCACAGTACATAATTGCTTATTGTGTTTTCTACAGTATGTAGGTAATTACTGTGATTTTTTTCTACATTACATAATTAGTTACTGTGATTTCCTACAAGACATTGCTGGTTACTGTGACACTTACAGTGCTTTTTACATTACTGCAATTTTCACTGACTCTACGGTATTCTACTGTGAAGGCGTCTTTTTTACAGTTTAACATAACTGAAAATATGCTGGAAAATTTGACAAAAAATGGCACTTTTGATGATCTGTTGTGATATTAGTACTAATAGTTTTGAGAATTTAACAGTTGCTTGGGAAAATAGTACCAAAACGAATAATAATAATAATAATAATAATAATAATAATAATAATAATAGTATGTTTTAATGTAAGTTTTCTTAGACTAAAATTGGGGGCGAGTGCAGCAAACACATTAAATGACAGATTATGTCAGTGTGTTTCAGACAGGTACAACCAGAACAACCTGGTCTAACCACTTTACCCAGCCCAAAGTTTTTTCGATGGGTGTGTATGAGGAATAAAAAGACAGGTACTGTTCTCAAAATTACCCACTTCAGATCAGCCTTCACAGAGAAACAGGTGAGTTATATTTGTAAATGCATTTCACTGCATGTCCTTGTCTGTAGTTTGCCCTAATTAATATTGTCAACAGGTCTTCATGATGATATATTTATAATGAAGTGAATCATGATATTGGAGTTGATATGACAATCTACAGTAGAGAATTCTGCCCAATGTTTGCAATGACTTCTTCATTTGTTACTTCTTTATAGCGTCTTCAAAGGTCACAAGATGGCTCTTTTCCAGAATTTATTCCAACAAACTAATGACGAAAAGGTAAGTAAATAAAAGACTTTAGGTGGGTCTTCTGTAGATATTGACCAACTCAAGCACACCTCAAAAGAAACCTAGCATTACATATATGTACTTACATATTGCTATATATTTCATCTTAGGGTTTTAGACCTGCTCCTGCTTGTGAGTCGGGATCGGGATTTGGAACAGTCAAGCATGATCCTAATTTTATTGCCCAGAATGATGCTGCAAAATTAAAGAAAGCCATTGAGACCAAAGGTAAAATACAAAGTTAAACATGTTTAACATGCATTCATGTTCCTGGTGTTGAAACTCAAGTAGAAGTTAAAAACAATTTTGCAAATGAATTTTTTGTGTTGCATGTTTGGAGGACACACCCCACGATTTATGTCATAGCAGGAAGAGTCCCTGTATACTTTTACCCTCTGTTGGGACTTATTATTTTGCTTCTGTATTGCCCTAATTTATCAGTTATTTTAGTTCCTATTTTAGTATTTTAGTTTTTTTAGTATTTAGTATTTAGTATTTTAGTAGTTATTATACACAAGGAATCAAGTGAGCTCAATTGCCCATTAATGACAAGAACCAGCAGTATTACTCTGTACATAACTGCTTATGTGAAAACCGATGTGATTTTGCCCTGTTTTCTTCTCATGAAGGTGTGGATGAAGCCACTATTGTGGAGGTGCTAGCAAAGAGAAACAATTCACAAAGGCAAGAGATCCAAGGAAAGTATAGGGAGAATACTGGAAAAGTAAGCATATTCACATCCTTTAAAATCGTTTGAATCCAGTTACTTATTCATCTGTTGCTTATTGACGCTTTCCATTTCACGTTAAATAACACTTGAACTTAACAATATGGGACAATACAGATGAATGAGCCAAGTCATATTTTGTCATCTGCCTATTTCGGATCAGGCTTTCTTGGCCATTGAAATGGTTTGATAAAATATGACAATAGTGGGTTGATACACAGTCCAAGCCTTTAATGCTCTAAACTCTAAACTTTTTTTTAACCTCTGAACGTGATATATGAAACAACATCGATAAGCCAAGCCAAGTCATTTACAGCATCTCTAGGTCCAATTCAATTCCAAGTTTAAGAAACTCAGAAGAGTTTTTTTTAAAACAGCATGAGCCGTTTGTAATACTATGTTGTGTTATTTTGTACTAATAGCTTTTTATTCATTTAATATTATTTTTTTATTTGTATTAATCCTCAGCCTCTGGCAAATGACTTGAAAAAGGTTCTGAAGTCAGATTTTGAGGAAGTGGTCCTGGCCTTGCTGATGACTCCTGCCCAGTATGATGCTTTTGAAATGAAAAGCGCCATGAAGGTACAACTTGTACCTGTTCTTATATGAATTGATTTTATTAAAAGTCTTACTAAATACTAATACTTGAATCAACTTATTAATACTAAACTGTCATTGATAATCAGGGTGTTGGGACAAATGAGAAAGTCCTAAATGAAATTCTGGGGACCAGATCAGTCAAGGAGATTAAAGCATTGAAAACTGCTTACAAAGAAGGTAACAATAAACATTTACATACATGCTGTACACGTTCTTCCTAAAAGCAGAGGTAGCTGCTAACCCCTTTCTGTTGTACAGCCTATGGAGAGCTGCTTGAGGAAAATATTAAAAGTGACGTTAAAGGAAATCTTGAGACTACCCTGCTCGCTCTTTGCAAGGTACAAAAAATAGTTCAGTGACAATTCTGTTACAGAACAAGAAAATAATCTGTTATGTGCATTGCGTAGATGATGACATATTACTATATCAATACCTCATAACTTAAGGCTACCAGGACTGAAGATCCTTGCATTGATGATGGACAGGCTAAGAGTGATGCAAAGGTAAAGATTCTTTACTATGGCCAGTGAAGTATGTAAGCCGGTCATTATTGCGAAATAAATTTGCTTACCGATTTGTTTTACTTCCCAAGCAATGTTTCCATTTTCATGTTTTAACTTGGGCCTCCATCCAGTCATCTTATTGATATTAGCCATATAATAATAATAGTGAAGCTGCAAAATAGTACTACTTGTTTTAAATTCTGTTGGTATGAAAAACAAGAAACCACAGAATAATAACATGAAAATGGCATGGGTGTGTTGCCATGGACAGTAGGGATGCAACAATACAGTTAGTCCATGGTTCAATGCGTACATCGGTTTTTAACCACGGTTTTCGGGTCGGTTCTGATCTTGCCACTTCAGTGTGTGTGTGTGTGTGTGTGTTTTTGCAAGAAACTAACAAAATACTCGCGTAAACCTCTGTACACTAGAAAAAGCGTGGTTTAGTATATGTCTGCTTAATTTTTCTTTTGAGAGATGTATTATTTTTTCGATTTTTACACAAATAAAATAGAACAAAATAGAATCGGTTTCATTCATACTGGACGCCAGAGGGCGCCCTCGTGCAAAATAAATAAATAAATAAATAAAAAATCCTCATATGCCTCAAAGTGTCCCTGACCACATGGCTATTGCTGTAACTGAATAAAAACAAGATATAACCATATATATAACCTTAACCTTATATATGTTTTATCTGTGTTCTTAAAAAAAGTTATAATGTTTTTTTAATGTTTTTATAATGTTTTATTTTTCTATAACTTTTGTTTTTATAACTCTTCTGTTGTACAACAGGTTTAGAAAGGCTTATCATTGCATGTCATTAGAATGGAAAATGCTCTGCGCGTGTTGCTGTTTCAAACATAAACAGGGAAGCGTTTCCTCATTTCAGCACGTGAAATCGCGGGCACACTTACAGCAAATTCCGAGTGAGATAAAACAAGGAAGTTATTTAATTACAAAACCAAAAAAACCGCAATTCACAAGCGCGTATTGAACTGTGGATATTATATTGAGAATTGTGTCATCCTTAATGGACAGTGGGCCAATATAAAGTTTTGTAGTCATTAAAAAATATCTGACCACTCAAAGCTTGACCCAACATAGTCAGGTTTTCCACAAAGCCAAGTGATGCACTGTAAACTGACACAAACAATGTAAATACACTCTCTGACTTTGTGTATGTTGTTGTTTCAGGCTCTTTTTGAAGCAGGAGAGAATCGGATTGGCACTGTTTGCTCTGTTCTGATTGACATCCTCACAAACAGGAGTGAAGCTCAGTTGTTCAAAAGTAAGTGGAGGAATCTGAATACTCTTCAGAGTACTCTTCATTTTTATTTCATTTTGGTATAGTTGAGTTCATGTTTTTTGAGGAACTAACAGTGTTGTTTAAAATCTACAGTTTTCCAACTTTATGGCCAACTGAGCAAAGACGGTTTTGCCAAAGATCTTGAGGGTGAGCTGCATGGAGACCTTGAAGACTGCCTGATGACCTTGGGTAAATATATAAGACTTCATTTCAGCCTGTGTGTATCTATATGGGTGTGTGAAAGCGAAACGAGTCATCTTAAATGCTTCAGTGGCCATTTGAATGAAGGCGGCTCTACAAAAACTTATTAAAAAGCCAGGCCTGTTTTTCCAGCTATGCGTGTTAAGGGTGGTTTCATTCTCACACATGAAAACTTAGGTACAAATATCCAAGGTTAATTAAATTTTAGGGCTGTCAGTTTAATGTGTTAACTTAATTAATTAGTTATGAAAAAATAGCGCGATTAAAATATTTTTTTACACAGTTAACGCGCTGACCCCACACCTGTACATCATCTTATATTTCATACAGTTGACTGTTGACAAATATTATGCAACTCCACAACTGCAGTTATGCCCTAAAATTCAAGATATTGGGGCAAAAATGCCCCAAACACGACATCACACGGGCAACAGGAGCAATATGACACAATTATCACGTGATAATATACAGAAGTTCAGTAAATAAGAAGTTTGATATTGTGTTATATTTTGAACACAATATTGTGTTTTTGCTCAATTTTTGCAGAGAACATATTACCTGTGAAGCCACAGCAGAATTGTTGCACCTCTCCCAGCAACACAGCGGTGTTTAGTTCTGAATGAATCTGCGTTTTGAACGAAACGTTTGAATCAGTGATTCGAAGGCCCATTCATGAAGAGAGCCATTTACTTTATTCCTGAATCAGCGGCTTGAATGAATCAAATCGAATGAATGACTCAGATAGACATTTACCGCCACCTGCTGGCAGATTTACTTTCTTATTTAGAGTATCATTTCATTAAAATAATAATTATTATTAATAATAATAATAACAATAAAGGGATAATTCACCCCAAAATTTTAAATTCTGTCATTGTTTGGCTACCAATGACTTTCATTGTATAAACAAAAAAAATACGGAGATGTTTCTCAAATTATCTTCTTTTGTGTTCCATAGTTTACATTAGGCCATTGCAGCCTAAATGTTTATGTGAAATAAATCAAAGAAAATATTTCTTTCTAAAGCTACAATTTGTAATGTCTACTTCATACTTTCTCATTTAATACAAAAATAGCTTCAAATAATCTTTTGTGGGAATTTTAATAATTGAAAAATATATTTATAATTATATTAAGAATAATAATAAGATTTATTTATTTGTTTGTCTGTTTTTGCATTAACAATGTTTTTACGTTTAGTAAAGGCTGCTTTGAACAAACCCGCCTACTTTGCAGAAAGGCTCCACCTGGCTATAAAGGTACAGTTGCATAAAAAGTTCATAAAATGTGTTTTAACAATTTTGACAGAGAATTTCTGTGTTTCTTATCTGGTGCAGTGATTAAAGAGGCTAAAACCCTTTTGTTTTTCTGGAGGTTTTTAAATGACTCTTTGTTTGGGATGTCAGTCAGGGTGTCAACATCTTGGTGAAAATGACTTTGTGAAAATCTGTGTCACTATACTGAACAAATTTGCATTTTTATGGATGACTCAGAATTGGTCAAATTTTGCAGAAGTTTGAGAAGTTTAAAGTTTTCTTTGGTACAAATGCTAAAATTAACCTATTATTAACAAATGGACAAACAAACAGAACAGTTGCCAACAGAATTCAGTCACATCATCAAATCAAGTAAACTGCAACATGGTCTTGCTTTATAGGGACTGGGAAGCGACAAGCGCACACTGACTAGAATCATTGTGAGTCGTTCAGAAATTGACCTGCTAAAAATCATGCAAGAGTACAAGAGGATGTACGGCAAAACCCTTCAGGAAGATATTCTGGTGAGTCCATGTAACTCATAAATGGCGATCTGAAAAGCTTTTTATATCATTTTGCATTCTTAGATCATTTGTAGTTAAAACCTCAATGAAAAAATGGTTTCTTTGTTTTTACAGAAGGAAACAAGTGGAGATTATGAGAAGATCTTGCTGGCAATCTGTGGGGCTCCGTAGACAACAATAAATATCTTTATTCAACTGGATCACGCTAAACACATCTGTTCATTAAATGGGTGTATTCATGACCCATGTAAACACCTATCCTCCTCAGGGTGTGGCTCTTCAGGAGTGTTTCATTAAAACTCTTTGTCAAACCATTGTGTAATATGTTTTCTTTGACCAGTAAGCTCAAATGCATGTAGTTTAAATGTTACAGGATACTTTAAAGTAACATAATTGAGAATAAAAGTCTACAGTTGTGCAAATAAGATGTATTATTCTCAACGTTTTGTGACAATTGATTGTACGCTGTAACTAAAAGCATGCAGTTGTTGCCATAAGGAGCTCTTTCTTCTTGATTTTGGTGTAACCCAATGCAATGAGGTTTATTCTTCGATCCATTTCTTGAGTTAATGTGAATAAAACCATTCAATTCAGAAATGTATTTTTAGATTACTTGAAACTAATTTTATTCATACACAATGTTTACATAGAAGACATCAATAATTAAATAATTACTGATATCACATACGAAAAAATGAATACAAACAAGTATGCAGCTAAAGCAAATAATTAAAAAAAAAGATCTATCCAATGCTGTTTTTATATGATAATGTCATGAATGGACTTTAGACCTATTATCCAATGTTCCCAGTGTTTCTTGTTTGCTGTACGAGCGCACAGTGCACCTGTAGAAACTGATAGGACTGTAATTTGAGATGATGTGCCACAGGCAACAGATGCAGCGGAGCCATCACAGTGGAGTAGCGCTCACACAGTCAAACTAGGTCCTTTAGGAACTTTTTACAGTCATTTGACAGTACAGTTTGTTTTAGACAATGTCAAGTCGCTTTTTAATGAGAACCTTTTAATGAAGAGTGTCATCAGCCCAATTGTTCTGCATGAAGCAGAGAGCATAACCATCTGAGATGTCTCCTTCAGCATTTCTCCTATATGCATTTTTACTTGGGATTGAACTCCAATGTGTCCAGACAAAAATCTACACAAACCACTGGGCAGTTAAAATAATTGGAGGTCTCGATGCTGCTGATCTTATTGCGGAAAAATATGGATTTGTGAACATGGGCCAGGTAAGTAAACTGCAATATTGTTATGACAGTTAAATATGTTTCATCTGGTACCAGCATCGTCTCACTTTTTACAATATAAACTGTGTATTATTTTTTTAGAACTTTAATTTTAGAAAATTAATTCTTTGAAATGCTTGTTTTCTGTATTATGTATCTCAAACTTATACCGAATTGTATGCTCTTGTGTTTTCATGATTTCTGTTTGATACCAGAATTGTAGATTCTTTTCAACAGTATCTTTTCATCATGATAGAGGGATGGTCACAGTTAATAATACCATGCTATTTTGATAATCATATCCGCATACCTAGTCAAGTCAAGCTTGATTTACTATCACTGAATGTAAAAAGTAATGTTTCACCTGGTCCAAGAATAAACCAGTCTCATACTGTGCAAACACAAACTCTAGAATTTGCTCTTAGAATTTGTTTTCTTTCAAATTAGTCTTTCATTCTTACCAAGCCCATGTCTCTGGGTCACTGGCTCTTGTATAATAAATGTGTTTAACCATGCAAGACGAGCTCCTAACCTCCATGGCATCTTATACCCTACTTCAGTTAGTTAACCAACTGGCACACTTTCTTTTGTCCCCTAAAAGAGAAAATACATAAGGAAACTACTGTGCAAATAAATACAGCAACTGTAAATTTAAGCGACATAATTAATTGAGACAGGATGCTTCTGGAGATTTTTAAATGTGATTTTCACTTATGTTGGTATTTGAGATTTAAAATGAATAAAAAACAGAATTAATAAAAAATGAAAAAAATGGACTAGAAGACAGCTAATGTACACTGTACTGTAATGTTGACTGGCATGCAGTGTGAAACTATTTTTTTAATTAATTCTTTTATTAATCAATGACAATAGTAATGACAAAAGTCACAGTAAAAATGTTTATAATGTTACAAAAAATTCCATTTCAAATAAATGTTTTCTTTTGAACTATTTATTAAAGAATACTAAAAAAATGTAGCAGCACAACCATTTTCAACATCGAGAATAATAAGAAATGTTTTTTGAGCACCAAATAGGAATATTAGAATGATTTCTAAAGGATCACGTGACAATTAAGGCTGTAATAATGTCTGTTGAAAACGTAACTTTGCCATCGACAGGAAAAAATTACATTTTAAACTATATTAAGATAGACTTTTTTCGGCATTTTTATGACTTTGTTTATAGATAGGACAGTGCAGTTTGACAAGAAGCAAAGTGGGGGAGACAGAGAGAAGGGGGTGGGATCGGGAAAGGTTCATGAGCCAGGATTCAAACTCGGGTCGCCCGCAGCGCAATGGCACTATATGTCGACGTGTTAACCACGAGGCTATGGGCGCTGACTGTCACGTTTTATTTTAACGTCCAGTTCTCGCTATTAAAAAAACAATTAACTATGGCTTTTGCCTCAATAAACTCCTAATTAGCTGCTTATTAATAGTTAGTAAGGTAGTTGTTAAGTTCAGGTGTTGGTAGGATAATTGATGTAGAATATGGTCATGCAAAATAGGTGCTTTGTAAGTACTAATAAACAGCCAATATGTTAATAATAGGCATGCTAATAAGTAACTAGTTAATAGTGAGAATTTTTTCATATACTAAAGTGGTACCATTTTTTAATTTGTTATTTTAATTCGTAATAACTGTTTTTACTGTATTTTGATCAAATAAATGCCTTGATAAGCAGTATGCCTTCAGTAGAGCTTTAAATATTCCTGTATTGTTAATTTTAGGCCAGTTTGAATCCCAGTTGTTTGTTGTGCAATGCATCATGGGGTTTTTTTTTTTGGCCTTGATTACTATTTGTGTGTCCTGCTGTATGTGATTAGTCAGTTTATTTTGCTTTGTCTAATTGCACACATGTTGTATTTGGTAACATGTAAGATGCTGACTTCCTCTACTCACTCAAATGAAATGTGTAACCGCCATCCACAGCGGGCCTGTTTAGTTCCGGTTAAATCTGGTATGGCTTCGGCCAACATCATAATGTCAAGGCACAGGGTGTCAAAGAGTAATTAGCAGCCAAAGTTTAAGCTCAGCTGAATCGTGCAGTGGTAGCTCAGGTTGCCTCTGATGGTAAGTCTATCAGCGGTGTAGGATAACCCTTTTGTTGTTTCAAAGGCATACGTCAGGGATAAATACATAATTTATATCTCTGCCAGTCACACTTGAGCAGCGGCGCTAGATATAAAACACAATCTTCTTCCCCTTGTGCCGCTGCAGATAGGTGGGCTAGTGGACCATTACCAGTTCCAGCACAGTGGAATCATCAAACGATCCACAATTAAAAGCAGAGGAAACCACAGTCTCATCGCCACAGAGACCAAGGTACAAGGATCATATACCTTCAGTCACTGAGACACCACTGAATAGTTAATAAGTTAAACTACACCACCCTATAAACACCACACACACTTACCAAAACAGATTGACAGAGGTACACCAAACCACACGGATGCTTCCTTAAACTTGACAAAAACTAAATGAGACAGTGATAATTACTCTTAATGAATATTTCATTCAATTCAGCGTGGTTTGTGAAGCGTGATATGTTTTCAGTAGCACATCATAAATATGTCCTAATGCTAAAGGTGGAGTGGATCCAGCAACAGATGGTTCAGAAGAGAGTAAAAAGAACCGACACAATGGACCAAAGCCACGCCGCCAGCTTCAATGACCCTAAATGGGACAGCATGTGGTATATTGTTAGTATGCAATTCATTACATTCAGAAATGTTAGATTTAGTTAAAAGACATTATTAATTTGAATAGTGCTAAACTAAAGCAAAACGTTCTGAGGTGTTATACATTATGTTAAAATATCCCTTACATACTTTAAAAAGAGTACCTTTTATGAAAATAATGTCGTTTAAAGTATATACTTAAGTGGAAACTGAATTAATATTTTCAGTCACTTAATTGAATGTTATTTACAATCAATTACATTAACTGCAATTAGTTGAATTAAGTGATTGGTTGAAATTAGTGATGATCTGAGAGACAAAAACATATTAAAACGTATATATTTGCCTTCTGTTCCATAGCACTGTGATCACAACTGCTTGACAGACATGAACATACAGGCCGCCTGGCGCAGAGGCTATACTGGGAAAGGAGTTGTGGTTTCCATTCTGGACGATGGTATAGAAAGACAGCATCCAGATCTAAAACAGAACTATGTAAGTGGTTTGACATCTTGAGACTATCTGAGAATAAATAACAAAGTTCATGAAAGAAAAAGAGATTGCTGCATTTGTAAAAAAATGAATAATGGAAATAAACTGAGTTGCGTACATCCTTTAAGGTTTGCACTTCAGATTTTAGGATTCTTCAAGTGGTTTAGTGGTCAGTCAGCGTTTAAATGTTTTAGTATTAGAGAGAAGGGTGGCTGATACAATATGATTTAATGTATATTTATAACTTTATATAAATTATTACATGTACTCCAAAACAAAAACATTATTCATGGCCAAACGTGGTCATTTATTTAATCAGCCAAATGGAAATTGCTACAATGTGTCAATAAGTATACAAATACTGCCTGAATAATTGACAATGCATTATACTGATCTGTCACTAGTTTTTGAAGATTTAATATTGTGAGTGAGATTTGCAAAATATGAAGGACTATTCATATGTTGTCAATATGCTAACAGATGTTATTAAAGGGATTGTTTACACAACAATGAAAATTCCGTCATCATTTACTCACCCTCAAGTTTCTTTCGGTTTTTGAACACAAAAGAAGATATTCTGAAGAATGTTGGTAACCAAACAGTTGACAGTAGCCATTGACTTACATAGTATGGAGGGGGGAAAAAAATCTATGGAAGTCAATAGTTACTGTCCACTGTTTGGTTAACAATGTTCTTCAAAATATGTTTATTCTTTTATGTTTAGCAGAAGAAAGAAATTCATACAGGTCTGGAACAAGTGTTTGTACATGTATTTGTGCGTATTTACATATACATAATTAATATACACAGTACAGACACAATTTAATTGCGTCACAATTTAAGTGTCCCTTTAATGTGTCATTCTATCTTTATAAGGACGCACGAGCCAGCTATGATGTTAACGGCAATGATCCCGATCCAACACCACGCTATGATGCAACCAATGAAAATAAGTCAGTCCGTTTCCACTGTGACTCAGTCTCACTTTTACAATTTTTAAAAATACTTTTTAAAATCCAGTGATACAGATAAACATGAGCTTTTCCGTTTCTTTGTGACTGCACTAGACATGGGACAAGATGTGCTGGTGTGGTGGCTGCTTCTGCAAACAATTCCCTCTGCATTGTTGGAATTGCCTACAATGCAAAAATTGGTGGTGAGTTATCAGAAGTGTTTGTTTATGTTTGTATACAAATGTCTCTATGGCTATGTTTGGTACATTACTATTTACTACATTACATTACCTACTATTAACCTTTTGCAACAATAATCATTTAGTACAGGTAATATGTAATATGGTATTCGAAACTGTTATTGGTATTTCGCCTGTTATTGATATTTATTAAGCTGTGTTTCTTAATCTCTCCTCCTTGCGCATGTAGGTGTGCGTATGCTGGATGGCGACATGACTGATGTGGTGGAAGCCCAATCCCTGAGTCTGAAACAGCAGTATATTGACATCTACAGCTCCAGTTGGGGTCCAGATGATGATGGCAGGACAGTAGATGGCCCCGGCCCTCTTGCCCGACTCGCTCTGGAGAGTGGCATCCGCAAAGTTAGTGTGTGTTGGTGTGCCTATGTATATTATAAAGCGAGGCCAGACCCTACAAGACCCAAAGACCAATACTAGACTCTCTGCACCATCTGTGAAAAGTAACACAATATATTCACTTTGCTATTGCACTTAAAGCTAAACCACAGTATGTAACATTTGGCCATTGGAGTTTTAGTTATTTAAGTTATTTTCAAAAGAACATTGTTTTGGTAATTCCATGAGTTCTGTGTATGAACCTGATGTTTTTTTTTTTTCTTTATATATATTAAATAAATAAGGTTTGAACCAAACCATAAATATAATTTGAGAGAAAAAAAGAGTGTTCAAGGGGTTTGACACCTACAAAAGAAAGTAATTTTTTACCTCATGTCCATTTTTTTTCTCAATTTTACATCTAAAAAAAGCTAAATAAACAGGAATCATCCATACATTCCTCTTTGATTCTCAGGGCAGAAAGGGCCGTGGCTCCATCTTTGTATGGGCATCAGGAAATGGTGGGCAGAGTCAAGACCACTGCTCATGTGATGGTTACACCAACAGCATCTACACCATCTCAGTAGGCAGCACTACTCAGAGTGGCCGAAAGCCGTGGTACCTGGAGGAGTGCTCCTCTACTCTGGCCACCACCTACAGCAGTGGAGACAGCCACAGCATGGGAGTTGTGAGTCACTCAATGTCTGTTTGATTCTTTGTCATAAATTGTTGGTTTTTCCTCACCCCGGTGGAAAACATCCATCCATACTGTATGTGTGTTTTCAGGTGACGACAGATTTGAGGCAGCGTTGCACTGATGAGCACTCCGGCACTTCAGCATCGGCCCCTATGGCTGCAGGAATTATCGCTCTCACACTGGAGGCAAAGTAAGCAGTCATGGTTTATGCTCTGTCTGTTAGATCTGGCAAGAGTAAAACACTTATCTTGGATCATCTCATTGCAAAACTTTGACTCTTTCCATTGGTTCAGAGCTGAGTTCTGTCATCTTTGCTCATGGGATTATTGTTTCACATTCAGGTTTTACTGAGCCAATCATGCTTTAGGATAAAATATTTACTGTCATCCCTCTTGAGCATGTGATGAATAAACTAATTTCTTTGTTTTTCATGCTCAGTCCAGCTCTGACCTGGAGGGACGTTCAGCACATTGTGGTGAAAACGTCACGCCGCGGTCACCTGAGTGCTTCAGACTGGCAGAGCAATGGAGCTGGATATGATGGTAAATTAAGCCTGTGTATTAAATGTCATTTAATTTGGCTTAAAACCTAATCATAGCAAGAGAAAGCCAGAACATTACCTCATTATCAGTAGATTACACATCTGACCTAATTTATAGATCCTCTACTGTACTACTAAAAAACATATTGACCACCATTCTTGTAATACGTGTCTGTGGAAGTCAATTAAAGATATATATATATTTATGAAAAGAAAAATCTATTTTATACACAGCCTTCGACTGAGAAAAATCGCTTTGAAAGCGGATGGTTTAAGGTTTAACACTATACTTTTAGTGTGCGGTTCATATATTTAGTGCATAGTATGTGAGATAATATGCAGTCATTAATACATGGGACATAAACCATGTTCTCATTGGCAGTGTGTAATAAACTGTTTTGTCACTGGCTGTTGTGCAGCTAGTCACCTTTATGGGTTTGGCTTGATGGATGCTGAAGCCATGGTGAAGGAAGCAGAGACTTGGAAGCAGGTGCCTCCTCAACATGTGTGTGAGGAAAACATAGTCCAGAATGCCAGGTGACTGTTTGCTCATGATCTTGCTCATTATTTCCAGATTCTTATACCATGGTATTTACATGGTCCTCCAAGATATGTCAAAGATAATCATAGTAATGCTATTGTACTTGTTGTCTGCACTTATGTATCTCAGGACCATCAGTACAGAGACGGTATTGAGGTCAGTGTTTAAGTCCTCAGGCTGCTCTTCTCAGCGTCTCCAGCGGGTGGTCTATCTGGAGCATGTGGTTGTACGTGTCACAATCACACATCCTCACCGTGGAGACCTGTCAATCACACTGACATCACCCTCTGGAACTAGATCTCAGCTTCTCACAAACAGGTACAAATATACGGATCCAGATCCAGACTGGAATTAAAATAATAAATGTAGTTTGAGTGATGAATGGAGCTCAAAAG
>JAHKKF010528247.1:0-30926 GCA_019740295.1 Labeo calbasu
AACTAAAAACGCCTGAACTGTTGATGATGATGTGCACACGCTCGCAAATTCCCTTTTCATGGCGCCCCAAGTTTGAACTTCCAAAATGCAATTCAAATGCGGCTTCAAACAATCCCAAATGCGGTTGCAAATGATCCCAGCCAAGGAAGAAGGGTCTTATCTAGTGAAACGATTGGTTATTTTCATTTAAAAAAATACAGTTTATATACCTTTAATTGTCAAAAGCTTGTCTTGTCTTGCTCTGCCTGTACTCTGGTTTTCCGGTTCATGACAGTTAGGATATGTCGAAAAACTCCTATCTCATGTTCTCCCTCAACTTCAAAATCATCCTTAATCTCTGTTTTCCCTTTTTTGTTAAGGGTGTTTGATCTTCTTTGCATGTTCACTTTGCAAAGACTGGGTCGGTACTTCTGCAGCGATGTATGATGATTTTGAAATGATTTTTGAAGTTGAGGGAGAAAATAGGATGGGAGTTATTTTGACTGGGGTGGTTCCTTGGCATTTTAGCACATTGTTGGTGTATTTTCGTTCATTTCTTTTTTCTTTTCCTCATTCTCTCTTTTTTACTACTACAAACCTTCTTATCCCCTTCTATTCTTTTCTTCACAGACACACACAGTGTCATGGGCTGGAGTGGGATGGGTGTGTCTGATCCACCCCCACCACAGCCCTACCCAACCAGATTGGGATTATTGTGAGTGATTTTAACACTCCTCAGCACCCTTCAGGCAGCTTTTTGAAGATGAACACTAGAGCAGGTTAAAGAGATTTGGGAGGAGGGACCCGTTTTGTCTAGAATGGCTGCACCTGAGTCCCTGTCCTCAAGGGAGTTTTTCTGTGCGTGTGTGTGTGTGTTTGGGTATATGCTTGCACAGAATATGTTCATTAGACATAGTACAAACACATGGTTGACTGACCTGCTGTTTCTATCCTGGGACATGGAACTGCCTCTATGGTTACCTCATCATGAGGATCTTGATAGGGTACAGGCTTGAATCATTGTATTGACCACTTATGTGGCTTTTTGCATTTTTAGCAGTATAAATAACCTTGCATTTTCTTTTTTTCAAAAAAATGCATAAACGCTTGGACATTCTGCCTCACACCTAATTATGTGCTTCACAGAACAAGGAAAATTATACAGGTTCAGAATGGTGGGATTAAAATGTTCGTTTGTGACTGATCTATTGCTTAAATTTCGTTTTACATGAAGATGAGTGCGAGCTACAGGCAGACAACAGAGAAGAGGAAGTGTTGCTGTTTTTATTCCTCAGGGATTTGCCATATGCTGAGATATGATAACTGAAACTGTATTATGTTTGAAGTAAGGGTGTTATGCATAAATTAACTTATAATTTTTGAATCAAGATACTGAAACATCTCCTCAAATTTTTGCCAGACAGAGTTTCACTCTGTGAATTCAGAACAACCTGAAACACAACAACATATAAAACCCTGTTTCATTGAAGTGCAGGGATATAAAACATCTGTCAGTGGTGTTATGAAACCACTGCTGAGAGCTGAGCAAATCAAAATGCTGATTTTGGGAACATGCCTGATAGATATTTGACAGAAGAGATGTGTGTATGTTGTGTCAGTAACGGAGGCGCTAAAGGAGTGTGTGGGTGTAATCCTGGATAACTGCTCTATGTCCAGTCTCTATTTTCAGCACTTCCTTAATCTACACACTAATGGGATTGGAAACAGCCCTCCTTCTCTCTTTGTTTGGGTTGAGATCCCTCCAAAATACGGGTTTATCTCTCGCTGTGTGCCTCGTGCACACAAACTACGACTCACACACCTTCATTCTGCTAAATCACAGAAATACACCTGTTGTCAGTGTTCTCAGACCAGATGATGATGATGCAACAAACACACATCTATCTATTCTATATTTCTATTCATGTTATACATTTTTAGTTGAAGTTATCAGCTGATAATATCCAATTCTGTGTAGCTAGGCCACCACAAATAGGAAGTCATTTGTCTGCAGTGATAATAACACAGCTATTGCTAAATGTAGCCACTGTAGACTGTATAAAAGACGGATGATATGTCTCCACTTCCACTGTAGAAAACTAAGACCAAAACATCCTGGTATGGCCATTTAACTTGAGGCATTTCAGTTCAGTCTATATTCCCTTCCAACTGTTCAAGCAAATACATGAAACCAGGTCTATAAATCACTGTAATATACTGTAAATCTCTGTCCCTCATAAGGTCATCAGTGAATCTGAATTTCACCATCAAGAGCACCTGGGGTTCCTTTGTTTGCGTGTCCCTGAAAGACACTGTGTATCCTCTAGAGTCCAGTCCCCCACCCTTCCTGCTCTCTTTATGACTGATGGAGCTGTCGGTGAGGTGATGCTCAGGGTGAGGCGAGTGGATTAAAGCTGGACCCTGCTGAGAGAGATCGGACGCGTAGACATGCTCACTCACACTGATATGAGAACTACACAAGCTGTTCCCTACCACATGAACGAAAACACATGCTCATATGCTTCCCCTGATCTAGGCCACCACACCGTTCACCATATACTCATGCACACAGACCTCTGTGGTTTTTGAGGCACATTACCATGAAAGGACGCACAAACTGGCTTTGTATCAAAACCTATTGACCTACGTTCCTGTTTGCTGATGACATGGCTACCTTCTAAGGTAGATGAAATGAAATCTTACAAGGAACTGTTTTAGAATTGTTCTACAAAATGAACATTCAAATGCATCATACAAATAGCACATAGAAGTGTTAGCATGTTGCTAAGCTACAGACAATAGGTTTCAATAGGTTTGGAGCCATGAATTTCCGTTAGTAACACTGATACTTTGAATTTGCTAAACCAAGAGTATCATAGTGTTAAAATCTCTTTTAATGACACCACCATTACACATTTTAATCATGCATTTTGCGCGCACACACACACACACACACATACATACTTTGGGCCAGACAAAAATGATTGATCATAAATGTAATTGATCCGCTTTTAATCAACCTATGTGTATTTGTTTATTTTCCCTATCAAAAGGCTGTATGGTTTAGTATTATTCTGGCTGAACTGTTTTGTGTTTTATATGTATATGATCTTATAGTGTCCAGTGTCCTTGAGTGCAAGTATATGTTTCAGTGTGAAACAGAGAAAAAAGAAAGAAGAACAGTGTGTGTGAGGGATGCACATTTTACCTGATCCCTGTTTCTCTCTTCTGACCCTGGAGGTTTGTAATGCTGTGAAATATTTATGGGATAAACTTGGTCCTACAGGGAATTCTCTTTTTTTCTTCCAGAATCTCTGGATTCTAAGAACTTCTCTTTCTGGTGGGATTAGCACCAGGGATTGCTCAGTCAAGGAAGGCACAAGGGATTTTATTTAATCTGTATTTTGGTTTAGGTTTGAATTAATCTTAGTTGATCTGCATGTGTTAACTATTTCTTCCTGTGCTGAGAATTTTTGATGGATTTCCCTTGATGGAAAAAAAAGTTTGTTGCCTTGTAATAATATGTTGTTCTGCCATAAGTCTTGAGCAGACCTTAAGGGATAAGTTCACTTCCATAAAAAAAATTTCTTGATAGTTTACTCACCCTCATGTCTTCCAAGATGTTTATACGTTTCTTTACGTCACAAAAAAATTAAGTTTTTAGGGAACCCATTCCAGAATTTTTCTCCATATAGTGTACTTCTTTGGGAGCCAACAGGTTGAAGGTCCAAATTGCAGTTTCAGTGCAACTTCAAAGGGCTCCACACAATCCCGGTTGAGGAATTTGTCCTGTCCTGTCTGGCAAAACAATCGGTCATTTTCTAAAACAACAACAACAGAAAATTATATTCTTTTTAAACACAAATGCTCATCACGTTGGAAAGGTCACACACGCTTAGTTCATCATCTGGGTACATGTGTACAATTTTCTCCTCATTTTCTCCACCAACTTCAGAATCGTCCGATCGTTTGACTTTCTTTACATCTTTGTTTTGTAAACACTGGGTCGGTTGTTCCGCCTATGTCACGGTTGACCTTTTGAACATCATTCTATAATGCGTGAGGTCAGGCTGGTGCAAGATGAGCAATTCTGGTTAAAAACTATATACATTTTTATTGTTTTAAGAAAATAGCTGATCGTTTGCTAGATAAGATCCTTATGGGATTGTGTAGAGTTCTTTGAAGCTGCGCCCTTTGGCCACCATAGAAGTCCACTATATGGAGAAAAATCCTGGAATGTTTTCCACAAAAACTGTAATTTCTTTGACTAAAGACATCTTGGATCACATGGGGAGTAAATTATCAAGAAATTTTTATTCTGGAGGTGAACTTAAAGGCAAAAGTCGTAGATGCAGGAATAGACTTAACCTTTTGCTATACATGCCAAAGATGGGTGAATTAAGGAAATTTACCGACTATAAATATGTAACTGAATTCTATTTTGCCTTGCATTGCTATAATTTAAATTAATTAAAACGTGTTCACAGCCTCATATATCAAGTGAGCCAGTCTCTGTCTCTCTGTGAAATCTTACTGGTGAAAAATATGCCAAGATACATAATGCTTTTTTGATCCTGATATTTTCATTCTGGTGGTTTAATGCTTGTAAAATATATCTCATGTACAGCTTTAAAAACATATTTAAAAATATTGATACTGATAAAATATTAATGGTGAATTTAGTTTAACTGTATGTCTCACCAAATTAGAATCAGATGCGTCACTTACATCAGTGAGGGCCAGAATGTCATTCATAGTTTATCATAAACCGATTTCAATTATAAATGATGTTAGTTACTGACCAGCTGGCAAAAAAATAATTTATTCAGCAAAGCTTTTTGTTATTTCCATTTGGCACTTGGCACTTGTTAATTTTGGCCCATGTTCTGATGTTATTGTGGAAAATGTTCAGAATACTAAATGAGTGCAGATTGCAGGACAGCTAATGGGCCCTGTCTGTGCTGTACCAGGTTAGACTAACCTCATCTGCTTACAGTCTGTTACTGAGGTATATTTTCTACCTCTTGAACTCTTTTAAACGGTTAGTTCACCCAAAATGAAAATTAGGTCATTCATTTCATACCTTCATGTCGTTCCAAACCTGGATTTCGGATTTCATCAAAAATATCTTAATTTGTGTTCTGAAGATGAACGAAGGGCTTACAGGTTTGGAATGAGATGAGGGTGAGTAATTAATGACAGAACTTTAATTTTTGGGTGAACTATCCCTTTAAATTTGCTTTTAGCAATTTTTGAAGGTTTGGTTTATAAAGTATTTTCACATATATTTGATTATATTTTTATATATATTTTTAAACATTTTACCAGTATAAATCTCAATCACCTCATTACTTTTTTTCTTCTCTGATTTCCAGGGCAGCTGTTGAGTTTCCAGCTGCGACCATGAGCACCATCTCACCGACTGATTTTGACAGCGTCGAGATCCAGCAGCAGTACAACGACATCAACAACCGCTGGGACATCGCAGCTGAAACAGAGTGGGATAATGAAAACAGTTCCGCACGTCTGTTCGAGCGTTCTCGCATTAAAGCTCTCGCAGGTCAGTTTCATTACTTATTCCAATGTGTGCGAGTCAAGGTTTGGTTTTTGCACCAATGTGCTTCCAGCGTGTGTGGTGGTTTGTGTGCTTGCTTTATCAGCTAGTTTTCAACAGGTTGCGTTGTTTGATTGTGTCCAGTAGGGGGTGGCATAAGGCAACATCTCAAAAAAAATCAAATAAATTGAACAACCTTCATACAAACACCCTGTACATGCTCTTACAGTGATCTTGGAGAGCTGTATGCATGATAACATATGTATACGTAATAATAATAAAGCAGTTTCAAGTATGGTTTTTGTATATGGAATATGGATTTCAAAAAGCATTCTATATATAGACGTCAGTGCGTAACACAGCAGTTGATGTGTGTTGAAGTGCACTGAGATGCCATCTTTTGACAAGCAGTGACTTGATATCCACATTCTTCCAGTGCTGTTATTCACCTTGTGGCACTCTCTCACCGTCTCATCTCCAGGGCTTTTCTAATGTCATATTTATGACCTGCTGTATCTCTTTTTTCTTGTTTTTTTTTAAAGCCAGTCATTGTCGTGTTTTCTCACAAGTGTGTCAGGCATATTATGATGGCACATAATGAAACAATTTATACACGCTTTTAAAGCAGCAGATTTGAACATCGATGTGAAGTGGAGAAATCAAGATTCACCAAATGCCTGCATGCAAACTTAACATCTTGAAAAATTTTAAGTGTTATAGTATGTTTTTTAACATACTTTTTTTTGTTTAATTACATATAAATCATTCTAGTATTAAGTTAGATCAGATATCTTTTAGTAATAGTAAATTGCTTTTAAAATGCACTATAAATCTGTGACATTTCTCTCTTTCTCCAGAGAAATGTTTTTCATATTGTAATACAGCTGATATGAGCTATTATATGTTTTTTTGTAGACGAATATTAAATGGATATTGAATGAAAGTAATTCAAGTTGACGTGTATGTGCGTTTATGAAATTATTATGTAAAAGATGGCTTGTTTCAAAGCCAAACGCCCACACGGATATGTGAGCTGGGAATGTAGTGGGACTGAGAAGGAGCTAACCTTGTCATCAGCTCTGTGTGTGTTTGGGACAAAATGGTCCTCAGGAGTTAGCTAAATCTGACAAAATCTCCCCTTCAGGGATATCCAGGCTGAGAAATCCTCAAAGGTAAAATATTTCATAAATGTAGTAATTAATGGCTGGAAAAAGACATGAGTTACTTGAGGCTTAATGGAATTGATAACAGCACCTGCTGGTCTATATAACTGATTCACTTGAGAGGAGTTTAATTCTCTTTGTTGTTTTTATGCTTCAAACCCAGCATGTGAAAACCACCATATCAATCATAATAAACTTTAGGCAAAACGTTGATTCCTGAAAATGCTGGTAGGGGAATGGAAATAGAATACTGAGCTAGAATGTTGTTTAAAGCTCTTGAAAGACAGAGGAGAGGAGGGTCTCAGAGGCCCAGTGCTCATGTCTCTCACACCCATACACTGTTAACTTTAGCTGTTCTCAGACATTTCTGTCCTCCTCTTTGTCTCTCTCACGCTCTGTCTTTTTTCATTATATAAACACTCTTATAATAAAAGAATTTTATTGAAGCTACATGCAAGATATACTATACAAACAATAGCACAGTGAACTCTTATTATTATTATTTTTTTTTTTCCATTTTGGGAGTGGTTCTATGACCGGTCTTGAAAATGAAACCTTTCATTTCACTTTTTTTGTCTCCCATTTTGATATACATATACGTTGCTAGGAGGTGCTTTTTTTTGCCAATGCACTCTGATTTTAGCCAACTAAAGGCAAGTAAAGAAAAAACTCAAAGATTCATATGTACAGTTGAGGTCAAAAGTTTACATACGCCTTACAGAATCTGCAAAATATTAATTACTTTACCAAAATAAGAGGGATCATACAAAATGCATGTTATTTTTTTTATTTAGTTCTGACCTGATTAAGATATTTCACATAAAAGACATTTACATATAGTCCACAAGAGAAAATTAGTTGAATTTATAAAAAAATACCCCGTTCAAAAGTTTACATGTACTTGATTCTTAATGCTGTGTTGTTACTTGAATGATCCACAGCTGTTTTTTTGTTTTTTTTGTTTTTTTTAGTGATAGTTGTTCCTGAATCCATTGTTTATCCTGTCAGAAAAATCCTTCAGGTCCCACAAATTCAGCAGGTTTTTCAGCATTTTTGTGTATTATATGAGTTTGTTTGTCAGGACAAACAAGGGACTCATGAACAACTATAACTAAACAAAAAAACACAGCTGTGGATCATTCAAGTAACAACACAGTATTGAGAATCAAGCGTATGTAAATTTGAATGTGGTCATTTTTATAAATTCTTATTTTCTTATTTATTTAAATTTAACTTATTTCTCTTGTGGACTATATGTAAATGTCTTTTATGTGAAATATCTTACTCAGGTCAGTACTAAATAAAAAATAACATGCATTTTTTATGATCCGTTGTATTTTGGTAAAATAATTAACATTTTGCAGATTTGGTAAGGTGTTTTTAAACTTTTGACCTCAACTGTATGTTATTGTAAGAATCTCTTAATCCTCATCTTCCCATATTGTGTGAGTTTACCACGATCAAATGCGTTTTTCCAGTGACATGCTGGCTGACTGTTTGCCTAATGCTTCTGGCCATGCTTTGACCTGTGACCTCTGCTCTTTGATGGTCGCTGCTGGTGACACTTGCTAATCAGCACAACCTGCCACTGGACTGGTCTTCATTACACCCACTTCCTCTTGTAAAATCTGCGCACAGAAGAAATGCATGTGTGAAAATGTGTGTGTGTTCTGCAGTTCTGTTTGAGATCTCGAAATGCTCTAAACAAGGTTTTTATTATTAATGTGTCTGCACTTACATAACGGATTCTGTTTTCTGATTCATTTGGAGGCATTACAAGATGAGTTTACTGTCACTGCCGATGTTGGCAGTTTACGGGTGTGAGGTGGAGCACACACACACACTTGCACAGGAAGAAAGACAGCGCACGCTTGTTGAGTCTTTCTCAAGTACTTCCTTCCTGTCTTAACGTCTTATTTTTATCTGTGCACGTGCTTGAAGCATGAGAGGGACTTTCTGACATGATTATTTAAAAGTAAAACTCTTGCAACTGCTAAACACCCACAAAAATCACTAAAACATATTACCCAACATAAAAATCCAAGCAGTGCTCATGATTCCTCCTGACTATCTGATCGCCTCCAGGGGCTGCTTCCACACACCCATCTCTCCTGTGAAACCATCCATCTCTTGAACTCTACTCCACCCCCTGTCCACCTTGGTGAAATGGTTCAGCCCACACCTCCTCACCCTCCCTCCCTCCCTCTGTCCGTCATTCTCGCTCGCTCAGCCTGGGATTTGCTCCTCCCACACACACCTTATGCAAATGCCAAAGCTCAGAAACCGAGAGAGAGAAAGAGAGAGAGAGAGTAGGAGGCTTTGTTTACTTAGGAAGCTGAGTGCAGCTAGTTCTGCAGGCTTACTCAAACAAGGTGTGCGTGTGTGCGTGTGCGCACACAGACACACTCAGTCTGATCTGAGTGGACGAGAGAGAGCAAGAAGAGTTTTGCACTGAGAGAAGAGTGCTTTTGAACAAGAGAAGAACGGTGAAAGAAAAACATTTTGTTTTTACTGTACCTTCTTCTCACTTCAACTGCATGTGGGTTCCTTTTTTGCCAGGAAAAAAAGGAAAGAAAGAGAGAGAGAGTCAATTAAAGGAAGAAGGCTTTTCTCAAACGGATGAAGCAGAATGGCGCTTCTCAGTGTGCGCTGATGAAACGCTCGGATGCATGCGCTCACCTGGAGAGTTTGTGTTTCTGAACCTAACTTTTTTTGGATCTTTGAGGAAAGTTAAACATTTGGCTGTTTTTTTTTTTCTTGATTTAAATTTTTCAAGCTTACATTTTATGTGCCATGCTCATGATTCTTGGCTTTACTCTTGTGGAGTGATCGATTTGTTTTGAATGAACGTTGAGAGTCAGGGTTGGAGGGACGGTTCACAGTGAAAGCAATTGAGCGTTACAGCGAAAGAGAAGAGACATGGATTTCGATCCGCGCGAACCTGAGCGTTGTCTTTCGCCAGCTGCCTTTGTAAACCAGGTGCAATATTCCAACATCCTGGAGGGCCGTTTCAAACAGCTGCAAGGTAAGACTGTTTGTTCTCGGCAACCTCATATTTTGTCTCTCTCTTTTCTCTTTTTATTTATTTATTTTTTTTTTAGATGTGTCTGTAGGAGTAGCTCAGCTTCTCAGCTAACCTTAAAACCATGTCAAGTCTTTTGTCTTTTGAGTCATTTTATAAATCTTCTGAGACAGTCAACAGCTTTGAATGTCACATTCAAAAAGTTCATGACCTCATCCAGATCTTACTGTTACTAACGTTTCCTCTCACAAACTGAAACCCATCATCATGGGTGTCACTTATTTTTAAAAAGTTAGGTGGTGCACAAATGTGAAAGTGAATGTAGGGTAAGCTCATGAATATCAGTATCTTCACGTTCATCTTTAACTGTTTTGATAAATCACCTCGTGAAGTATTAATCTTTAGATTAGGACTGTGGCACTGTATTTGCTCATTTTCGTGTTAAAACATTAGAAATGTACTGAAATCACTTCAACAGCACATTGAGTTGATATGAGACCAAGTTTCTAAGGTCTAGCTGACCAGCTTAAGTGCTCAAATAAATGCATGACATTTAAAGTAACAATACTTAAACACTGACAACTGTGACATAATGTAGTGGAAATAGAATTTCCAACCTTAAATCTGTCCATCGATTAAATTTAGTTGCAAAAATGATCAACTTTCATGTTCTCTCTTTCTCTCTCTCTCTCTCTGCACCAAAGAAAATAGGCCTACAATGATTTATTTTTGTGCCTGTGCATGAGAGAGAGAGACACAGAGACCTGTGCTGGTCTCCTAGAGAGTGGCCTTATTTCAGGTACCGCAGGGCTTTTGCCCCAGATCCAAATTACACTGTTAAAATGGGAGCGAGAGAAGAGGACGAGAGGGAAGTTCAGTACGGAAAGGTGTAGGAGAGGGAGGATAAGAGGGGAGAGGATAATAGGTGGGAAAGGAGTGGAGAGGAACAGACGGGAAGGGAAGAGGATAAGAAGGGAGTGTAGAGGATAATAGGACTGGAAATGAGAGGATAGAAACTGCTCTTGTGTGTATTAATATAGAGTTGGAGTCTTGAAGAATTGTCATGATGTTGTTTTTGTGGTTGCGTTGTTCATTCAATATGTTTTTTTCTTTTTGTAACCACACTTTTTAGACAGGCGCCATTTAGCATGTGTGAACTCTGCTAATCCCCCCCACACGATGCGAGATCTGATCTGCCGTGTTTGTATGCGCGCTTGAGGTCATGGGGAGTGTTTCTCAGTTAACAGGGAGATAATGACTCAAGCATTGTACTTTTCAGGCCTATTATCTATTGAATGACATCTGCAAAACAGGCCTTGAATATGAACACACACCTCAAGACTCCCAGCAAGTAATTGTCTAAAATTAATACTGGAAGCACAATCTTTAGTTGGCCAGTCATGTTTTGAAACTATTAAAAATGTTTAGATTGCGACTTTGATATGTTTTGTCCATTTTGAAGCTCTAGATTAGTGGTTCTCAACTTTTTTGACTCCAAGGTCCACCAGTGTTCGCAACAGTATTACCATATGAGTTAATCAAGGATAAGGATTTTGAATTTGTAACCAATAAAATATTTCAGAAGCTATTCATGTATTGTTCTTGAATGCCTATGGAGTTATATGAGTTTATGTATACACATGATTTTTCTAGATCCCTAAATAAAAGTTTTAAAATTAGGCTACGTTATACACTTCCTGTCAAAAGTTTTTGAACAGTAAGATTTTTAATGTTTTTAAAGACGTCTCTTCTGCTCACTAAGCCTGCATTTATTTGATCCAAAGTACAGCAAAAACTGTAAAATTTTGAAATATTTTTGCTAGTTAAAATAACCATTTTCTATTTGAATATATTTTAAAACGTAATTTATTGCTGTGATTTCAAAGCTGAATTTTTAGCATCATTACTCCAGTCACATGATCCTTCAGAAATCATTCTAATATTCTGATTTGCTGCTCAAAAAAACATTTATTATTATTATTATTATATTGAAAGTAGCTGAGTAAAGGATTCTTTGATGAATAGAAAGTTCGAAAGAATAGCATTTATCTGAAATAGAAAAGCATAAATAAAAGTATTCTTGCTAAATGAAAGTATTCATTTGTATTATTTCTTTCCCAAAACTTATTATATTGACTTCAAGCTTTTGAATGGTATAGTGTATAATGTTACAAAAACTTTTTATTGCAGATAAATGCAGAACTTTGGATCTTTCTATTCATCAAAGGATACTGAAAAAAATATATTTAACTGTTTTAAATATTGATGATAATGATGATGATAATAATAATAATAATAATAATAATAATAAATGAACAGCAAATCAGCATATTAAAATGATTTCTGAAGGATCGTGTGACACTGAAGACTGGAGTAATGATGTTGAAAATTTAACTTTGATCACAAGAATAAATTACATTTTAAAATATATTCAAATAGAAAGCAGTTATTTTAAATAGTAATAATATTTCCGCAATATTACTGATTTGCTGTATTTTGGATCAAATTAATGCAGACTTGGTGAGAATTTTTTAAAAAACATTAATTCTTACTGTTCAAAAACTTTTGACTGGTAAAATAATTGTTCATGAGGGAGTTTTAAATACAGTTGAAGTGGATCAAAACCTTTTATCAAAGTTGTCCTAAAACCAAAACAATACCCGTTCTTGTCTTAGGACAACTTTGAACTTTTTTTGATCCACTTCAGATGTTGACTGCTGTAACTTAAATAATCTTGAGGCCCCCTTGTTAGTTTGCCAAGGCCCCGAGTGGGTCTAAAACCACTGGTTTAGACAGATTAATGGATGTCAAACATCAGTGTTCTGTGCATAACACATAATAGTAAAGAAGACATGGTGATTTGAAAGCAAGAGAGAGAACAGCATGTCACGTATGTGTTAATGATTACTGTAGTTGCGTCACTGCGCTCGTCTGAAATCTGGCGCATACCAGCTTTTTGACACACATTCTCAGACACACACAGATTCAGTGTCTCATGTATCTTTTCTGCTCGAGCAGCTTGTGATCCTCCCCTCTTCTCATGTCCTCACACACTGGTAATTCCGGTCAGGTTACCCTTAGGCTGACTTTTTTGAAGCATTTTAGAGAAGTACAGGTGCGTCGTATCAGGGGACCTGCTCAGACACGGTCTTCGTGCTTGGTCAGGCTGGTTCTTCTAAATGTATATGTTTGATGCAACACCAGTTTCTCTGTTGTGGTTGTAATTATCCTAATTTAAATAAATCCCTGCAGCAAGGTAATATTGCATGCGAGCATGCGGGTGTTTGTGCATGCTGCAGTGAAGAGAATGGGATAAGAGTCATTTTTTACAAGGTTGTGTCACCACTTCTAAAGAACTTAATGTGTCACTGTCATTCCAGGACAGTTTGGATAAATCAGTTTTCGTTCTCCCTTACACACTTTTTTTTTTTATTCCTCCACTCTTTGTAAACTTTGTAATTTGAAATGTCATTGAATGTTTACATGCAAAATGTAATGCTAATAAATCAGTTTATAAAAGCCAGACAATACAAAAAAGCCCTATTTATAAGATTTTGAAACATCAGTCTTCAAATGTCAAAATGCAAACAGATGTGCACACAAACTGTGCATGCCAGAATGCTAGTGAAAGTTTTGACATGCAGAATGAGCATATGCGCATATGTGCATATGCTGTAAATTAATATTTGATTGTGCATATAGGTCATTTAGTTTTTACATTTTATACATTTTTAGGTATTTAATGGCAATGTTAAATTAATTAAAATATAAGGCCCTTATTAATTGTACCATTGCAGTGCACATTTTCTTTCTCCTACATATTTTTAGTTTATTTAGCATAATTATGTAAAAACCGCACATGAAAAAACATTCATTGATTCCCTGAAGTCTTTTCTGTGAAAGGGTGTAAGTGTGAAAGTTGCAGGAATTTTTTTTTTTTGATTCTTCAAAGTAATAACAGTGAATATTTTTCAAAGTCTGCTTAATTGGCTGTGGGTGTGTGATACCCATCGAAGCTCCAACCAGCAGAAGCAGGCGGAAGTGGTGACCCAGAGCAGGAGTGGAGTGACCTAGGAGTGTAAGCTGACAGGAGCTGGAGAATATCAGCGTGGATAAAAATTTCATTCTGAAATCTCAGTGAAATTCTGCTGATAAGCAGTGTGCATTTGTGAGTGCTTAGGTTTAAAAGGTTTTCTACCCCAGTGTCAGTCACCCTGAAGAGGCAAACATGTACTCCTCCCCCTACCTCTCCCTCTTAGTCACTACACAGAGATACACAGAAATTCTTCATGCACAGACACAAACACAGATTTATTAGAATCCCAGGCAGAGAGGTGGTTCACCCAAAAATTAAAATTACTTTTAATTACTCACCCTCAAGTGTATATGAATTTCTTCTTTCAGATGAATGCAATCGGAGTTATATTAAAAATGTCCTGGCTCCTCCAGGAATAGCAGTGAATGGCTGTTGCGACGCAGCAGTCCAGTAGGTACGGAATAATTGACGATGGGCTGTTGGATTATTAGAAAATAACGCACACCCAAGGTGGTGATGTGGCCATGACGCAAAGCGGAGTTACACCGTTACACCTCGGGTGTGCGTTATTATCCTGACCAGACTCAATTTTTCCACTTATATTATGGTTACCACACCTCAAATATTGTTCAGATATTGTATTTCACGACATTCGTCAGGTTTTTGTCTCTAAAATGCTCTTTTGTGTAGGATTAATTTTTTCATCTCATCCCACACCTCCATTGCTAATTCCAAAATGTCATTTTAAACCTGGCAGTGGAGGCTTGAGCCGTTGACAACAGACTAATGCAGTTAATTGTGAAGTAATTAGACAGACAGGAAAGAGAGAGAGAGAGATTAAGCATGTGTAAATTACCTGAGTCTGTGCGCCTTTCAACTACTAATAGCGAAACTGCAAGTTCATTATCTTCAATAACACTGTTATTAGTAAAAAATGACATGTAGCTTTTAAATTGCTAAAGTATTTTGCTGATAAAATCGTCAGAGCGGAATGTGTTTGTCTCTACTATTGTAAGAGAGAGGGAGGAATAGAGTATGAGACCTAGTTTTGTTTCAAAAATGTGGAGATAATTTGCCATTTATATCCTATTGTTAACTATATTTATTTACTTGGTCAGTGTCCTTGTGGGTTTTGGTGCTTTTGCTGTTGTAGGCTGTAAGGACCTTTGAAATAACTCAAGTCATTTGGCAAAGTGATATGAACATGTAATGCAGTCAAAACCTGCCTAGTCTTGCGTAGCCAGACCTTCAGACTGACGGCAGAAGGTCTGGAAACCTTGGCCGCTTTGAATGGCCAAGGCCCGCCCAAGAAGCCATATGACTGACAGGTAAAGCAACCAGTCACGTGCTGTTTTGTGCCACGTCATGTTTATGGGCATGGAAATGTTACCACAATAACAAACCAGTGAGTAAAACTCTTATATGTATTTTAAAGATTTTGTGCCACGAACTTATTCACATACTTTTGAAAATCCAGCGTTTAGTTGATCCTGATAAGCACTCATCATCACTCATCATCACTCATCAAACACGGCAGCTTTCTACTTTTGTGAAGGGGTTTGGCATCACAGCATCTTTGTTCCCAGGTTGGAATGTTAAAGGACACAACACGCTTCTCCTGGAAATCCTTTATAATTAAACCAATCCAATGGCGACTTTGAAACTCCTAAACTATTTCCACTTTTGTATGCCATATGCATCAGACGTTCAGTCAGTGGTCTGTAGGCGTTATGTCTGAGGCTGAGACTGAGACCTGCCTGGAAGTACTTTAGCTGTGCATTTCCCTAAAAATAATTGCACCTTACAACGTTCATCAGCCAATCAAATTCAAACATTCAAAAGTGCCACAGTCCATCATAAAAAAAAATGAATAATAACAGCCTTTCCAAGCAAATCAATGCATCAGTTTAAGAAAAATATCCTTATTTAAAACTTTATGAACCACAAGCTCTAGTTTCCACTAACTGTCGCGTGTGTGTTCACTAGAGAGTGGCATTCTAGCGGATGACGTAGGACGTAGACGTAGCGTAAGCTGCGGTGAGAATATGCTAGTCTAATGAGAACCAAGTTTTGCTTACAAATTAAAGGAAAAATAGTCTAGTCTACTCTTGGCTTATATGAAAATCCCCAGACGTTTTTCTTTGCAAATCCTCATTTTGTACTTTTAATTCATGACCGATTTGCTCTCTCCACTGCGCTTCCATTTTTGTCACCATGTTAGCCTACATCCTGTGTCATCAACTGGAATGCCATTCTCTCGTATACATGTGTGTAATGTAGCAGCCCTGTTAAGGATGTATAACAGCCATGAGATAAGAATGGAGGGAGTAGAAAGTCTGAAACTCGCACATACTTCCACATTCACTTTATCAGCATATGAGATAACATGCAACTTAAAATGAGATATAGTTTTGTATGAATACCATCAATTGTGATCTATATCTCTGGCTGCTCTTACACGTGGATGTACGTGTACACGTACTTTCCCCTTCTTTCTCTCCACCCAGATGTAGAGTTAAAGAAAATCCTGTCAATATTTACAGTCTCATATTTGTATTCTTTCTTCCGTGGAACATAAAAGAAAATATATTTTGTCCATACAATGGGGTTTCTGTGGTGTTTTATATTCATTGACTTTCATTGTATGAACATAAATAGTTGAAACATTCTTAAATATAATCTCTTCTGCAGAAGAATAGAATAGATTCTAATAGAAAGAAAGTCATACAAGTTTAGAACCACTTGAGGTTAAGTAAACAATGACAGAGTGTTCGTTTTTGGGTGAAGTGTCTCTTAAATGCAGTTCGCAGACTCTCACAATCTCGCCGTTATCACTGTTGATGTTACTGTCATCTTCTTTTACTTTCTGTACTTATTTACAATTCTGCTCTTGGGATAGTCACAGTGAGTTGTTCCAGGAAAACATCCTCCCTTTTCACTCTTCCGCTATCCAGATGTTCTTACTCTGGTGTGTGTGCACGTAAATGGCAGTGTATTTGAATAATTGTATGTGTGAATATATAGACTTCATATATGTAATGTATATGGAGTTAGGTCATAAGGACAATAAAGGCTTGTTTTATTGTATTAAAAACAAGAGGTATTTACTTGGTTTTTACATTAGGCAATTTAATGTGGAGGAAGTGTGTGTGTAATGTGGTTTGGCAAGACACTTGATCTTAAATATGTGAAAAATGTCAATGTGTTAATGTTTAAAACTATGTTTACCTACAATTAGAAGAAGACTGTCTAACAATATGAAGCAAAAAAATAAATAAATAATGTTTTTTTTCTAGGAAAAATAGGCTACATCTACAAGTTGCAAAGTTAACAGTCCGAATTTTTTTATAGATAATCGTTCAGTTTGATCTTATCTTCCTCGCAAACCCATGAGAGTCTGTGCTGACTTTTTAAGGAAGGCAGTGCAGGTTTTGTAGATCTGCACAGTAGCACATGCTCTGATGTAACAAACAAAGTTTGGCTCAGACCGGTACCTCTGCACTTGAGTGAAGTAAGTGTTCTTGCCCGCAGCACAAGCCAGTGGCTCTACAACTGTTGTCAAAAATGCTACTGGGATGTTTTGGGCTAGTTCATGCATGTTCTGTTTCACACAAGTCACCTTAAATCAGCTCTGATACTCTAAAACAGAGTAACAAACACCGTAGTATGACAGAAGTGTGGTCGGTTATGTATCTTGACTTCCTCTTTCTGAAATTAATGTTAAACTGTCATTTTTAAGTCTCTGTTGATATGCAGAGAGTGTCTTGATTTAATCATCCTTTAGTGTTGTGTTTTTAGAGGGAAAAAAATCCCTTTTGTTTCAGAGGCATCTTAGCAGCATTGGCTATAGTCATTATGTTATGTAGATGGTGGGTTGGGTGTTTTTTTTGTTGACCAAATTCAGGTACATTGAGGTTTTCTGTTTTTCTACTGGAAAATATGGTATTCATGTTCTGTAGTAAGTCAAAGTTGCTTTCACAACTGCCTAAATGCAGCATATGTGTACTGAAATATTTAATCTTCAGTCTCTTCAGTAAACTGAGACTTAGGATTTGTATTAAGCTCAACTTTATGGTTTATTTACAGTATCAGAAACCGTTTGAAAATAGCACAAACACACCATCGTTTCACAGCTGCTGAAGTTTTAACAAAACTGAGACTGAATGTAGAGATATCTTGTCCAAACAACTGATCTATACAAACTTAACACATAGTTCATCATTTACTTGTCATAATTTACTCAGCCTCATGTTGCTCCAAACCTGGAGTGTCATTATTTACTCACCCCCATTTTCTTTCAAACCTAAAAGAGTGTCATCATTTACTCACCCTCATGTTGTTCGAAACCTTTAAGAATTCCTTCTGTGAAACACATGAAGATCTAAAGAAGATAAGAATGTTGATAACTTAACAGTTTCGGGCACCATTGACTTCCATTGTAGGAGCCAAAACAACGCAAAGACATTTCTCAGATGTATTTTTTTATGTTTCAGAGAAGTAAGACTGTCATACAGTTTTCAAACAACATGGTGGTGAGTAAATGATGACAGAATTTAAATTTTTGGCTGAACTATTCTATTAAACCCTGTTTAGACAGAACTGGTTTTCCCTGAGAAGGTCAGGTACAGTTACATTTCATAGACACCTTGTGATTTTAATCCAATCACAGTTGAGTATGTGTCTTTTCATGCATGACATAAATGATGTGGTTTTCAGATCATTTTGGTGTCATTTGAGAAATCAAACAGTTCGAACAGGATTGTCTATAATGTGTGTCCTAAATATTGTTTTTCCATTTTTCATTTTGAACACTGCTGATTTTGAATATTTGTACTAAAGTATTCAGCAGCAGTCAAAATACAATTGCTGAATACTGTACATTTCACCAATAGTTTTAATTTTTTAATGAATCCCATTGGTAAGATGGTGAATGGTGAAAATAAAAGTCTTTACGTGTCTTGCTAAATGTCTTTCATTTTGTCAAAAGGAAATCAACCTGAGGGAGGCCTCCATGATGTCCGTTTATCATTAACTTATATGCCAGGAGCCAATGGTAGTATGAAGGATATGTATTGATATAGTCAAATCTGGGTAAAAATGCCATTTTAGTGTCCAAGCGGACAGCTTGTTCCAAGTCTGGCCTGTTTTCACTGTTCTGTTCCGTCCTCCAGTGTCACTTACATTCTCCAGATGTCAGAAATACCTTTGAACCCATCATTTTCACCCCTCTGTGTAGTGTGCGCATGTAAGAATGGGGTTATGCAAGATTTTTTTTTTTCACTCTGTAGGCTCACATACAAGCTGAGTGTCGACAGTTAGAAAACATCTTATTAACATTGCTGCATAAAAGCATTGCAGCAAGGCTGATGTCAGGGGGGAACCATGAAGACGGCAGGTTTCTATTTAAGATGCCTTCACATGAAAAAATTTCTCTTAGTTATAGACATTAGAGGTGTGTGTCTTCATTCTTTTACTGTTATTCAGTGTGTGTGTAATAAGTACTTGGTTCTCTTCGCTGTAACAAGTGTGTTCTTTAGTCTAGTAATTGATGCCATACACATACATTTTGTGCTAGTTTTAGAAGAAACAGCTTTAATTTTTTATACATTGAATGTTGTAGTTAAGTTTTAAAAAAAGTGTCATAATAAATGGTTACTCGTCAATGTTCAATGAGTTCATTTAAAATAAATGTTTGCCAATAAACTGAAGTTTATTTAGGCGGTTTTTAATTTCAACTGACCTGCACACATATGAACATGAAGAACCATAAAAGCCGAAACTTGTTTCAAGGAAGTAGTCACTGCAGGAGGATGTTTGCCACATCACTGCACATGCCCATCAGCTGATTACAGGACACACCTCTGTGATTTAAAGTTAAATGGATAGCTCATCTGAAAATGACTGTTGTGTCATCGTTTACCTAACGTATGCTGTTCCAAACCTGTATGTCTGTCTTTCTGCTGTGTAACACAGATGAACGTCTGAGTTTCTCTTCTGTGCAGTGACAGCTTACTATTTCCATAAGGGCATTATGCTTCAGTAATAACAAACAAAGCACCGTGGTCTGTGCGACTTGTATGCTGTATTTCAAGTCCTCTGAAGTCATACGATAGCTTTGAGAAACAGGCTGACTTTGTGTCCAAGTGTTAAGGATTTGAAATGTCGCAAAGCTGAGAAAAAGTGAAATTTTCTTTCAAAACTGGTTTGTGTCACACTTTAAAATACACAAGTAGACATCATTCATTGTAATTAGTGTCCAAAACAAGCTCACGCTGAATGGTTCTGTAGCTGCTTTATAGTTCAGGAATGGGCTGTCAGACTGTCACAGGACTCAATTACCCACATTCCTTCAGTGACGAAGGGTGGGGAGGGCCATTTCCGCTCTATAGGCTATTAGGTCGCTACTGTACGAATTAGTGATCAGAGATGAAAATGTGGGAAGAAACGCAAGCAGAAAAAAATAGGCCCGGAAGATGTAGGGGTTAACAATAATGACAGGAGAGAGAGATGAAAGGGTAGAATATACGGCATCCCACAACACGCCCAAACAGCAGCTAGACAGCAGCAATTACACCACTGCTACCAGATGTGTGTATTTTGTGAATTTAAACGTCTGTTACAGTTCAGTGTGTTGTTCTCTGTATTCCTCTAATTCTTGTTCTTTGTTGTTAGTATGATTTCAATGTATTATGTGTTTTTTATTTATTTATTTATTTTTTTGTTTGTTTTCCTTGTTCCAGATAGAGTCTCTGGTTTAGGGTCAGATTCTGGTCATTTTATTAATCTCTCTATTACTCGTTGGTGCCAAATACTAGACATCGTCTGATGTTGTCTATATATTTTTTTTGAAATAAAGAAAAAAAAAAAAACATTAGAAATCTTACTGTTCAAAAACTTTTGACTGATAGTGTATTTCAAATAAAATAAATGTGTCATGGCAGTGGAAAATTCAGATTTGCCATCAGAGGAATAATTAACATTTTAAAAATAGATTAAAATAGAGAAATAGGAAAAAGTGATTTTTATTTCTAATAAATATTTTCCGTATTACTGTTTTGATTAAAATAATTGCTGCCTTGGTGAGCTTATGTGATGACTACTTTACAAAAAAAGCAATCTTACTGACCCCAAACTTTTGTGAAACAGTTGTGAAAGTAAAAATGCAATAAAAATTCTATATTATATTATATTATATTATATAGATCTTCTCCATGGACTGTTGTACCAATTTATTTCTGTTGAATATCACCTAGGATTGATTTTTTTTTTTTTTTGAGGCCAAGTAAGTTCAGCCTCAAGTTGGAAAATCAGGTGTAGAACAAACAAACATAAGTCATCTGCCACAAGGCATCCGTATGACAGGTGTGGACCATAGGAGAGCATTGGTAAACATTCTAAGTTGACATTTAACTTTGACTTTGTGTTGATGCTGGTTTTAAAATGTTGCAGTGAAATGCTGGTTGCATCCAGCGCACATACAAAGTGAGATGACATCTCAGAATGAAAACATGCTTTAAAGAGTTTATCTTTAGGACATCAGAGCTAATGCATTCCAGTTATTGTTTGCACAGTGGTCTTGTAAGATCTCTGAAATTGTTTTCTCAAAACATGTCTGTATTACCCAGTATAAGGGGGTGTAATGATGTGCATATGTGTATGTTTGCAGATAAATATGTTGTGTACACAGTTTAATACCTCTGTCAGTGTGCGGTCAACATGGTACTAGCCAATACAGGAAAAAACTCTAGACTTGCATCAGCTTTCAGACATACCTGAGCTGCTTATAGTAGCGTGGTGCAGTACAGTTTCTTCTAACCTGATATTACTGGAACACAGATGTGCTCAAAACAAATGTCAGTTACCACAAGATTTGGATCACAAGTGAAGCAGCAACATAATATCAGGACATTTCAATGTGATGATGAAAATGGTAGAAGAGGACGATTAGAGCAGTTAACTTGTATAGTTTTCACATTTGACACTTTAACTCACCATCAGAGTTTTCTGTTAAGTTTTGAGCTCCATGTCAACAGGCATGTAGCTGTGCTGTCTCTCTCTATTGCCCTGTCTCACGCTCTGTTTCTTCTGAACATCACCTCGGGATAGTGGCTCTGTCACAACACGACCAGCCTTCTGTGGAATTTACACATACTCAAAGTTATAGATTCACATAAATACATAGAGTTTAGTACATTCTCTCAGGTGTCCCCCAGGACATAAAATGTCCCACACAGAATGTCCTAAAGACCTAAACTGTTAGGTTTCTGTGCAAATTCCCTGTATTTCAGTTTGTGCTTTAGGCCAGGGAGAGTTGATGCATGTATTTATGTCTGTTGTAGTGGGAGTACCTGTCATATTGTGTCTTACACACTCACATAAATGATTTTTCTGGCTTTAGTGTCTTCCAGTGTTTCTTGCACCTGGAAACGTATGAATCTTCCAGCAGAAGTGATATATTACCAAAGCCGTGAATTTGCCGTCTGATTTGAATGTGACAAGATAAAATAATGGTAATGTACACCACTGGGCTGCGTGCAAAAACAAGCATACAGTGTGACCAGTGTAGTGCAATTCACTTAAAAATGGCAGATTCTTTTAGTTTTTGGTTCATTTGATGTCAGTTTGGTCTGTTTTTGTCGTTAATGTGAATGCTGTTTTCCAAACTGTGCCCGAGTATGCATTGGAAAAGATATGATTTGTAGCTCATATGAACATGAATGAATCTGAACTGTGGAAGTGGAATGCTGCTGCTGACAAATTTTATAAAACTGTGTTTGTGTGTGTTTTCACTCAAGCCTGACTGACACATTGCAAGCATAGAGAATGTCCATCTCATTCCTGCTCACCTTCAGCAGAAATTGACTTCTGTGCTTTTTAGAGCTTTTACAGTACATTCGCGGCTGATAGATGATAGTGCCATTGTGTGTTGACGCTTCGGAAACAAAACCTAAGTGTAAAATTGAAGGGGAGCATATATAGGTAGTTGTCCCATTTGATTGTGTTAGTTCAGCAAAATCATCTGCTGATTGTTTATCGACAATAGTCAGAGGTATCGCCTGTTGCTGACGTCTTTAACGATAGCAAGACTATTATTATTATTATCCGTCAAAAAAAGTCTAGCGAAGCAGCATGGAGAGCCGCTTCTGGGACACTTCAGAAACGTGCTGCAGCACGGCTGGTATAGGCATTTTTCCTGAACACGGAAGTCATGCCTGGCTCTTAACCAGCAGGATGCTTTGCATTTCCGGTCCCCAGTGTTTCTAGTCAAATTAGCGTATATTCCGAGCTGATAATCTAATGTTAAACGTATTAAAATGTAAAATCCATAGCTCCATTTGTCAGTGCCTTACTCCTCAATGTTTAATGAGTGTGTAGATGACATGAAGCTGCTATTTGGGTGCTATTTGAATGGGTTCCTATGAAGACCAGAACAGAAGAAGATCCAATCAGAAGTTAGAATTCGTAATGGTGGCGCACATCGTTTACTCAGGAAAAAGGTCTGTAAACACAAGCCTTGAATTAAGTGGCCACGATCAGCTCCGGTGGCCACGTCGGAGCAGTAAAGCACCACAGACGTGTGCAGTGTAAATAAGGGGTAAGAGATTTATTCATCATACAGTGTAGATAGCTTCACAAGCAGTTTACAAGCAGAGGAATGCGTATGCGTCAAGATTTTCTCATAAATGGTGGTGGAAACTGACCCGTAAGAGAAGAAATTGAAATCATTATTTCTCTTTTTCGCACAAAAAGTATTCTCGTAGCTTCATAAAATTGTGGTTGAATCACTGATGTCATATGGACTATTTTAACAATATCCCTACTACCTTTCTGGGCCTTGAACGTGGTAGTTGTGTTGCTGTCTACGCAAGGTCAGAAAGCTCTCGGATTTTATCCAAAATATGACCTTACGGCTTTGGAACAACATGAGTATGATTAATTAATGACAGAATTTTCATTTTTGGGTGAGCTAACCTTTTAAAAGTTACTGTATAAATCAGTCCGATGAATGAACTAAATGACTTAATCATTGTTCACTTTTAGTCAGTCTTGAAATTCAGTTTTGTATATTAAGGTATATAAAACTAAAATCACTACCGTAACTTGTGTATGTGTGTTTATTATATGAATGCAGACTTGTGTAACAGAAAGTTCTGTCCAAATTTCATTCCTCTAAATATTGTGTGCATGCATGCAGTATTGAGAAATTAATTTTGTCTTTCTATCGCCTTGTCTGCTTACAGTTAAATGATTCACTTACTAGTGTTACACCAGTGTTTCCTCAATGTTTATTGAGGCAGTGTCTCAAAATTGAGATCATGTTTGAGTACCAGCAGTTATTAATCTCTCTCTCTCTCCCTTTTTCTCTCTCTCTCTCTCTCTCGGTACATAATTGATAACTAGCTAGACATTAACCTTCAAAGGACACTTTTAATGTCCACATTCTTTTATTTCCATATTGAAGTGACCTTCATATTTTTATGGTAACTCTTTCACTACACTGGGAATATTGCCATGCTAGTTAATGAACATGAGCTCGTTGTGTTTGTTAGTAATGAGATCTAGATAAAGACCCATGTGACATTTTTACATTAAAAAGGTTTGTCTAAGACTGACATCAGCACCAGTTATAATAAATGCCGTAATGAGGACAGAGCTGTTTGTCTGTACACAAGTCGTGGTGTGTGTGTGTGCTGTGAACTGGTTAAAAGCTGTTTAATGTGGTTCAGATCAGAAACAAACACCTCACTATGCTGTGTGTAGAGATGTGGTGGTGGATGAGCATGTGCTGACAGTTCACACAGATCTCATTCATATGCACTCCCATGTTTATACGTCTCTTATATACATCAAGGTTATTTTTTGCTCACTCTGTGGGTGTTGGAAGCACCATTTTCTAGACTGTGTGTTTGTTTATTCTGAAGGCTTGGTACATGTATGCAAAGCTTGTGTGGAGTGAGTCTGCTGATTGGTCGATGGGTTTTCTGTCTGCCAATAATCTCAGTTGTGCTGCTTTTTTTTTTTTTTCATTTACTGACTTGACGCTCATGAAGATGCAGCTTTAGCTTTGTCTGTGTGTGTGTGTGTTTTCAGGTTAATCTGTAATTGATGGATTAGTCAGCAGTGAAGATCAGCTGTTAACATTTACAAGAAACATTTACACTGAAAACATCTTAAAACTATATTTTGCACACAAATATATATGGAACAATATTTTCCTAGTATATCACGAGTCAGCAGCCTTTTTTAACATGAATTGCTGCTCATTTCACTCTGTCTGTTCTGAAAGGTGCTTCAAATCCATGTGGACTGAGAAACTTCTAGGAAAAGTAGTAATAAAATAGTCCTGGCCTTCAGCACAGGCTGGAGGAGCCACCCAAAAGGTTGTGATGTATTGAGAAAAGCCCTGGACTGTCAGCTCACATCTTATTACCTCCATCTAATATAAATCAGAGATTATACATTGTGTAATGTAGGTCTTATGTGTATACCAGTCTTTTCTGTAACTGTGAGATCTGTTAGTGTGGAAGGGGGCAGCAGACAGATGCGTGTGTGTGAATTGATTTGAATAGCAGACAGGTATGTGCTGATTATCTCTTCATATTGACCATCTCAACTTAATGGTCCAATGGCTGCTGTTCCCTCTCGTTCCTATTTGCATTGTAAAGCAGGTCAAAGTCCTTAGACTCCCTTCTGCTTCCTTTATATACGTGTATGTGTGTTTGTGTGTGTGTCCTCCTCCTCGGTGTGGAATGCTCAAGGTCTCCGCACTTCTAAACAGATCAAGGCTAAAGTACCAGAACACCACAACTCCGATAACACACACACACACACACACACACACACTGACCCTTCACTGCAGTTTTGGGCCTGTTACATTCCTTTTATTTGGTAAAAGCTAAGTATTTATTCCCTTAAAGCACAATGCCCTTGGACACCTCGTATATTGTGTGGGTGTGAGTTACTAATGGCAGTTCAATTCCAAAACGGCATTCCAATATTTGATCACACAAATTGTTCACATTTGAATAGATTTTCATATGTAATTAAAACATCATCATTCAGTACTGTGCACTATATTCACAGGTGTCCGTTGTGCTTTTCTTCAACTTCTGAGCAGCCAGCGATTCCTAACATGGAAAAATATGCTGCAATATGAACTGCCTGCTTTTGCAGAGTAATAGAAGATGTTTTAACAAACTGGCCGGAGGGTGAAATTATCTAGGCGTATAATCAAAGTCACCCCTACTTCAGCCCTGCTCAAGCGAGTATAGGTCTGTGCGTCGGAACAAGTAAAGCAAAGCGTATTCTGCTGTTATGTGCATGTAAGTGCGTTTGTGTGCTTGAAAGCACTGTCCCTCGTCTGAGTGGCGGTGACTAGCAGAACAGGTTTCCTCAGATGGTGTGTAGAGCATTTCCCTGAACGAATTTGTAGGCGAGTGAGAGCGTGATCATATCAGTTCAAGCAAAAGGACCAAGCCCTGTTCTCTATTCTAAATTCTTTTGACTGGTATAAGATTACTACAGCCTTATGTGATACAACTAATAACAGGTCTTTAACATACTTTTAATATACAAGAAATAATACCCCAAATATAGGTTAATAATATGTGCTTTGGTATTTATACAGTAATTATGACGAAGCTGTTTGTTTCAAACTCTTTATTAATTAAAACTGGGGTGTGTATTTAATGGCTATATAAAATGAACCACTCATTTTGTGTTTGTACACTACCAGTCAAAGGTTTTTGAACAGTAAGATTTTTCATGTTTTTTTTTTAAAGGAGAAGTCCACTTCCAGAACAAAGATTTACATATAATGTACTCACCCCCTTGTCATCCAAGATGTTCATGTCTTTCGTAAAGAAGTTGTTTTTTTAAGTGAAAACATTTCAGCGTTTTTCTCCATATAGTGGACTGCAATGGTGCCCAAGTTTGAACTTCCAAAATGCAGTTTAAATGCGGATTCAAAACGATCCCAAATGCGGTCGTAAACAATCCCAGCCGAGGAAGAAGGGTCTCATCTAGTGAAGCGATCGGTTATTTTCATTAAAATATTACAATTTCTATACTTTTTAATGTCAAACGCTCGTCTTGACTTACTCTGCCTGGATTGTTTTTTTTTTTCGGTTCATGACAGTTAGGGTATGTCGAAAAACTTCCATCTCATGTTCTCCCTCAACTTCAAAAAACATTCCAATATCACTGTTTTACCTTTTTTGTTGAGGGTGTTTAATCTTCTTTGCATGTTCACTTTGCATAGACTGGGTCGTTACTTCTGCAGCAATGTAGGATGATTTTGAAATGATTTTTGAAGTTGAGGGGGAAAATACAATTGGAGTTTTTCTACATACCCTAACTGTCTTAAGCCAGAATACACAGAGTTCAGGGAGAGCAAGACAAGACGAGCGTTTGGGTTTAAAAAGTATTTAAATTGTATTTTTTTTAATGCAAATAACCAATCGACCCTTCTTCCTTGGATGGGATCAACAACCGCATTTAGGATCGTTTGAAGCTGCATTTAAACTGCATTTTGGAAGTTCAAATCGGGGCACCATAGCAGTCCATTATATTGAGAAAAATCCTGAAATGTTTTCCTCAAAAAATATAATTTCTTTACGACTGAAAAAAGAAAGACGTGAACGTCTTGGATGACAAGGGGTGAGTACATTATCTGTGAACTTTTGTTCTGGAAGTGGACTTCTCCTTTAAATAATTCTCTTCTGCACATCAAGCCTACATTTATTTGATCCAAAATACAGCAAAAGTAGTAATATTTTTATTATTTAAAATAACTACTTTCTATTTGAATATATTTTAAAATGTAACTTATTCCTGTGATCAAAGCTAAATTTTCAGCATCATTACTCTAGTCTTTATTGTCACATGATCCTTCAGAAATCTTGCTATAAATATGCTGATTTGCATTTATTCATCAAAGAAACCTGAAAAAAATCTATTCAGCTGTTTTCAGCATAATAGTAATACATGTTTTTGAGCAGCAAAACAGAATATTAGAATGATTTCTGAAGGATCATGTGACTGGAGTAATAATGCTAAAAATTCAGCTTTGAAATCACATGAATAAATTATATTTTAAAATATATTGTAATAGAAAACAGTTTTTTAAATGGTACAAATATTTCAAAATTTTACTGTTTTTGCTGTACTTTAGATCAAATAAATGCAGGTTTGGTGAGCAGAAGAGACGTCTTTAAAAAACATTAAAAATCTTACTGTTCAAAAACTTTTGACTGGTAGTGTTTATTATATATTATGACTTAGCTATCTAAATGGGGACATTACATAGACTTAGACCTACCAGTTTTACAAATGAGGATGTCCCCAAAGGGAGGTTTTTGGTGATTTTGTCAAGTTTTGCTCAGTTTTGGGTACAAATTTGTCCCCAAAATATGGTTAAGTACACACACACACACAGCTGAATACCAGATGTAACGTGTGTAATGTCGTTTGGGTTGACTGTGCATAGTTTGCTTGATGAGGAATTATCACACAGCATGTCTATGTTGGCAACTACAGTATATGTTTTTTTTACTCATAGCTTGTTTATCCCCCTCAACCTACCAGCTGAGAATCACTGGGCCAGATTAAAGCTAGATTACATTCTCGGCTTTCTCTTAACCAATTTGTCAATCCATCTGGGCTTGAACAGTCTCAAAGGTGTTCACATACACTTTTTGGGTGCTTTTCCTTCACTATCTGGTCCAGCACATAATTTTCAAAGTATAACTTTATGTGTTGAATAATGTAAAAAAAATCTAGATGTTGATTTAGTTAATATTTGTGTACATGTCTAATTTCTTTTAAAAACTAAGAATTTAAATCAGAATTGTGTGACCTGCATGATCTTGTGAGATTCACCCATATGTGCTGACAACTTTTTTTTATTACTCTCTCTCTGTCTCTCTTTCTCTCTCTCTCTGTTTGTGTAAGGTTTTTACTGGGTTTTACTAATGTTATATAAGCAATTTCTAAAAGTGTGTGAAAAGATTGTTTCATGGAAGAAATTCAGCCAAGAAACAGAGAGAGTTAAGATAAGACACACATGAGAATTTAATCAGGGAGTACAGACTGTCTTTGAGATTGTACCGTGATATATTTTTTCCTATAATTGGTTTCTAATCTCTCCAGTCTGACCAGGTTTAGGCCTTCACAGACACACACAAACACACTTCTGTGTCCATTGCTAATCCGCTACCATTTTAGCAGTGTGAAAGTCAATCACTCTGTGTTTTTTTTTTTTTTAAGTCGTAACAGGTACAGGTGTTTCTGTTTGTTACCGTTTGATCCAATTCCCTGTGAAATAACAAGCTCGGCCCTAATGGAAGACCGTGTGCTTGCTTGTGCGT
Source organism: Labeo calbasu (assembly GCA_019740295.1). Classification (NCBI taxonomy): domain Eukaryota; kingdom Metazoa; phylum Chordata; class Actinopteri; order Cypriniformes; family Cyprinidae; genus Labeo; species Labeo calbasu. Next base: position 29,123 of record JAHKKF010528247.1, read on the forward strand.
GAGAGAAGATCTACGACCAGATGGCTCTGAGGCTGACCTTGTGTTGCCTCTCGCTGCCTTTGTGCTCTTGCGTTATTTCGTGTGCTTGTTTTCTCCATTTACGGGGCGCGTGTTTGTTTAATGACTGAGGCGTTTTGTGCTCATGACATTTTTCTTATCAGCAATTACATTACCATGCTTCATTTAAGCCTGTTACAGGAATTATCTTCTTGTATTAGTGCATGCGACACAACACACAGCTCTCACTCGGGTCTTTCTGAATATAGGTGGTAGTGTCTGTGTTAAACAGCTTGCTGTTCCTCAGTAAAGGTCGTTCAGGTGACAGCAGTGGGTTGAGCTTCTTACTGACCAGCCACATATGCTTTCACATGAGTTCCTGTGACACTAATACTGCACTCTTCTTTCTGTATACACTTATCTGTCTGCAGTCATATCAAGCATTCCTGCTCTCTTCCTGTCCGTCTTGGTCTTTTTCTCTCTGTCAATCATTTATTGATCAATACACATCCGTGTTTTTTTAAATAATGTACATTATAACCTCACACAATGCTTTTTTGCTGTGGAGTCCCACCCCTTCCGTCATGTAATTGGCTGGCTGTGAGTGAGGCCTACTCTGATTAATGTGGGCAGCCATCAGTCAAGCTGTCAGTGCACTGCAGTAATTGAGTTGCTTTAATAGAGTTTAGAGTTACAGTCAGTCCTCGGTCACTGCTCGTCATTCATGAATGTTCATTTTATGCACAGTCCTGACATGGCATGTAACTGGAAAATTTATGGAATCTTGTTCTTAGAAACCTAATGTTTTTTTACTTTGTGTATTTTTTTTGGTCATTTTTGAGATTCATTCACAGGCTTTATATTTTAAGTACGCTAATGATTGGGCTTCAGTATACCCAGGTGAATGTTACAGATTTGTGTTGTTTGACCTTTAAAACTAATTTTTCACTTTTTTCCCTTCCAGATGAGAGAGAAGCAGTGCAGAAGAAGACCTTCACTAAATGGGTGAACTCTCACCTGGGCCGTGTGACCTGCAGGATCGGTGACCTCTACACTGACCTCCGCGATGGACGTATGCTTATCCGACTGCTGGAGGTCCTCTCTGGGGAACAACTGGTCAGCAATCCCTCTACCCATCCATCAATCTATTCATCTATCCGTGTATCCATCCATCCCTCCAGGGCTCTGCAGTGCGACCATTTCAGTCGCATTTGCGACTTGAAAACTACTGCGTGCGACTATGAAAAAATATTTAGGAGCACGAGTGCGACTGACCCCATCAGCATATTTGTGTTTTCGCTGAGGGGTGCTTCAAAGCTTCAAAGGTTTTTGCAGACATCACAGACATATCTGACTAATCTATTCATAAACAAAGTGTAGAGAGAGTGTAAATAAGAGATTCATTGCAGTGCAGTGTAAAGAGCTTTGTTGATTATAATGGAACTATGTGAGATCGCGATGAACTAAGATTTTAGGGATTTTTAAGGGAGTTTGTAAATGAGATATTGATTTAATACTCTATTTCGTTGTCAAAAATAGTTTGAAACAAGTTACAACTGAGCTGTTTCGCATCTCCATTTAAACACAGCTGTGTTTAGTTTATGAATGAACGTACATTTTTAAATGAATGTAGTGAGTCAATGATTCAATTTTCATATTCATAAAGACAGTCACTTGCTTTATTCCTGGATGAATCAGCTGTTCGAACAAATCAAATGAATGAATGATTCAGTAATTAAATCAGTGACTTGCCACCACCTACTGGCAGTTTTAGTTTAATTTTTAAAGTATCTTTTCAGTTATTTAA
>JAHKKF010528248.1:0-16543 GCA_019740295.1 Labeo calbasu
AAAAAATGAACTTAAATGATTTTAGCAAATGGCTGCAATATAACAAAGAGTGAAAAATTTAAGGGGGTCTGAATACTTTCCGTACCCACTGTATAAACCGTTTGCTAACAAGATGTGATGAGGTACTACTGATAAGCAGGTCGTCTGCACCAGACACAACAGGACGCAACAAAATGATTGACTAATTACATCCAATCAGAAGAGCATGATGGAAGGCTTTCTCTTCCTCTATAAGTGCAACACTCTGAGATAAACATCAAATGTCTCTTTCATTTCCGCTGAGATGAAATATTCAGGGTTGCAACATGTCCATTTTCTCATGCAATGCATAAAAAAACCTTGCAGAACAAAGAATACAGTACACTGACAATGCGCCGACAGTAAGACAGAGTAGCTTTTGATACGAAACAAAATCTCACCTTTCAAATTGTGTAATTTTTAGCTGGAAAAAGTGTAGCTCTTTAGAGAGAAGCAAAGTAGTATATCCAAATAAGCAATTATCAAGGTTGAGCATAAGAAACAAAATTTCCTAGACAGTTGTTGTCAGATTTCATTGAGGATTGAAAATATGAAATTACCGTAAAACATTGGAAATTAATTTAGAGTCAGAGGTAATTCTATAATTAATATGATGTAGAGTATTGCGATTTGCATGTTGTTGTTGTTTTTTTATTTTTTTATTTTGTTCAACTTCCTCAAGCCACTTCTTCCTAGAGCAAACGTATGCACCCTCAGCTTTCCTTCTGTAAATTTCATCTAATTTGTTCTGTGATTCTGTTAAATTTAGTTGATCTTCTGTAAGATTATCTATGGCCTTCTCTATAATGGAGGAAATAAGTGCTATATTATTATTTTTGCCTCCAAGTATCTACTAGTCCATATCTCTTTATTAATGATTTTATCAGTTTATATACCAGTCTTTAATTCTTGCAATCTTCACCTTGATGTTCTTTCTTGGTTTATGGCTTTCACACATGTATTTCTCTATTGGTTTTCTTCTCTTTTGTTGACACCTGATATGTTGCAAACTAAAAACAGTAATACAGCATGTTTTTTTTTTTCACCTCTTATGTACAGCCATCTCATAACTCTTTTTATAGATGTTCTTAGTTTTAATGTGCCATTTCCAGTCAGCAGCTTTTGCAACATATCCAGTTTAAACCAGGTAATATATGTGAATATATTATTAAAAGTGCAATCAGACAGGTGTTAAATAGTGTTAGACTTTTTATGACTATTTTCTTTTAACATTATGGAGCTCACACACTGTCCATTATGTCTACTTTTGGTCATCATAAACATAATTGATTTTATATAAATGGCAGAGACACAATGTAACTCTAAACCCATTTGTGTATTTCAGATGCATCACATCCCACAACTTCATCAACTGCAGAGAGAAACTTCCACTTAATTACACCAAAATATACATATAATTAAGATGTTTCACTGGAATTTGGTCTTCCTCACTATTTCCTGTTTCTTATATTATAAGACAAGGCAGATAGAGAGATTAAAAACAATATTAATACATTTTATATATATATATATATATATATATATATATATATATATGAATATTATAGAAATATACTAATATTAATTTAACTATTATATAACACTATGAAAGTCCTGTTAAAGCAAAGCATTGTTGTTTATGGAAAAAGGACTCTGCTGTTGTTACAAGCCAAAGAATCCTAATTTACTGTTTAGAATCATTTTTCTTAATATTGCATAAAGTCTGAAATTAAATAATTCAATCAGAAATTGTGAGTTAGCTCTTTCTGAAACATTTCATAAGATTTCCTGAAGACATGGCATAGAGAAAAGGATTCAGACAGCAGTTTAGCAAAGCCAGAGTCCTGCTTGTATCACTGTATTCTTGACGGAAGGACTTCAGTTGACAATGAACATCTAGATGAGATGTTTTAGTCAGAGTAGTGACTATATCAATCACATTGATAATGTGCACAGGAGTCCAAAACACAAAGAAAGCCACGACGATGCTAATCACAAGCCTCTTCTTGTAAGTCCTAATGTTTGTCCCCTGGTTTCTGGGTTCCTGGTCCTGTGGAGCTCTAGTTAGACAGGATCTCTTGGCTTTTTTTCTCAACCCTTTGTCCAGCCAGAGATAACATGTCAACATTGTCAAAAATGGGATGATGAACCCCAACAAGCTCTCAAAAAGCAAAACAGTCACTTCTACAGACTGTGACTCCATTGTCCTCAGACATCTTACCAATCCATTCTTGTCTTTGAGTCCTTGAGTAAAAATTACTGGTAGGGCAAAAGCAAAGGCTAGAGTCCAGATGGCAATCAGCTGAAGGCGCCTGTGCCGTCTTTCCAGTCTCTGCAGTATCATCCTGTTAGTGACTCTTGACTTGATGACATTGTGATAGCGGTGCACGCTCATGGATGTGACCGTCAGGACACCAACATACAGACTCCAGTGACCCAAAAAATACAGGGACCTACAAAACCAAAGGCCGAGTTTCCATCCAAACAGTATTGCATACAGCACAAAAGGAGCTAAGCACAGGGTCAAAGCATCAGACACCGCAAGGTTAATCATTAGCTTTAAGGTGAAGCTCAGATTTCTGTTCCACTCACGAGCAATGCTGATGATCACCGCGATGTTGCTTGGCAAACCAAACAAACAGCACAAACCCAAAACTACAGCAGGAGCGATCTTCTCTGAACCCACAGCAGTGCTATTGGATGTTGAATTGAAGCATGATCTTAGCTCCATCATCAAATATTGGTGTCTGGAAAATGCTAAATCTTCCTTCATTAGAAACCAAATAAATGAGCTATGACTGTTTGAAGAGCAGGGACCATGCTGACACCTCCCACATCTAAACCAAACCCACATCTTTGCTCTCACTTCTTAAGAATGAGGAAGAACTTACAAACAAAAAACATTAAAGCTAAAAGATGTGACGAGTTCTCCTGACAAGCAGTTTGTCCACACCAGACACACAGCAACAGGACACAACAAAATCAATTGCTAATCACAGGTAATCTGAAAAGCATGATAGAAGGCTTTCTCTTCCTCTGTAAGTGCAACATTCAGAGATCTTTTATTTCCACTGTAAGGTGAAATATTCAGGTTTGCCACATATCCACGTTCACATCACGTCCATTTTGTCATGCAGTGCATAAAAAAACCTTGCACAGCAAAGACAGTACACTGACAATGTGCCAACAGTAAGACAGCAGCTTACTTTTGATACAAAACGAAATTTTACCTCTCAAATTGTCATTTTTAGCTGGAAAAAGTATAACTCTTTAGAGAGAAGCAAAGAAGTATATCCAAATTTCATTCATACTACCCATAGCCACACTATATAGAACACCCCTTTTTAACAGTCGCAAAGTAAGTTCAAATTCGAAGGTAGAACCTACTCAGTGTCCTGAGAAGCGCATAGTCCTGAGGACTGCACATGTGCATTGGCTGGTCTAGTCTGAAAAATAAGCTTTTATCAATGTTGAGCAGAAAAAACAAAATTTCCCAGACAGTTGTGGTCAGATTTCATTGATGATTGCAAATATGAAAATTAATCGGAAACTTGGTGGACAGCTTTGGAGATTTTTTTTTTTTTTTCCCAATTCAAAGAGAAAGAAGATGTACGTGCATGCCTGAAATAGCTGACCGAGAGGTGTTTCAAAGATGGTAGTCTGAGTGAAATGATGAATTGCCTTATACTAGGGACTTTGGTTTTATTGAAAGAGAAAACGAGTCAGCAGTGTGATACGAACAAAATAGATGAAAGCAACACCTGTTTCAGTTACCCAGAGGAGTAAACTGATATAGAGTGTAAAGGCCTGATTACACCAAGATTGCTAACTATAAAATTAAACGTTAAGTTTTGAATATCATAATAAATGAATAGAATTCATTAACATTGTTGGAAATACTTTGGAAAACATTGATTTTTAATAGTGCAGTCAATATTTGCACATGAAAGCAGGCGATTAATTTCAGTTTAACAGCGTTAAATATATGTAATGCAATTAATGCAGGGTCTGGGCTAGGGTTGGCCACCGCACTCACAACCGCTGCTTCTGTCTCTTTTTTTCTTGTCAAGAAGTGCTTTTATTTAGTCACAGAATGTCCTTACAGCCACGTCAAACAGGAGATGTACACTCCAATTTCAGTGCCAGGCGCTAGTCAAACAAGCATGAGAATGGTACAGGTGACAAGGCAGCTTCACTAGAACAACAGTGAACAGCGGTCAAATGAGATATTGTCAGGCCACATGTCAGTAAAAATGAATTTACCTGTCCTGTTAGCCATTATACTGTGCTCGTAGCATGCACACTTCAATTGCATGCACAAATACGGTGGTGCGTGCTGTAGCCTGTATCATTTCATATTAAAGTGCAAATGAAACTACGAGTATGCGTGTCAGATCCACACGGTCACATTCAGCAGCGGCAGCTCTTAAAGTAATAGCAGCCAAATAACCTAATAACCCAGCTGTTGTGGTGTCTGTTAATGGAAGAACAAAAGAAAAAAGAGAAAATCAAAACTTTTGTAACTTTAAGGATGCGTCTCAATTTAACTTTGTATTTAGTGTTTGATAACTTTAAATTTAAATCTAAATTTTGTTATATTTCCTACTTGCTGAAGTGCACAGGTAAATAATGGTTTATGTTAAGATTGTTTTAAGTTCACTTAAATTAGTTGTTATTTATTAAAGATTAATAAATGTTCAAATGGATAGCTCTCAACTATACTGTAATGTTGAATGGCTAAAGTCAATGGTTAAATATTAGGAAAAAAATAATTTCCTAAAGACATCAGTATTATCGGTATCAGTGATACTCACCTTCAGTCATTAAAAATATTTAACAAATATAAAAAAATATACTGTCTTTATGATGTTTCTGCATTCATTTAAAGATTGAATGTAAAATGTTGCAAAATAAAAGTATATTTAAAATCTTGAATGTTAAGTGTGATTAGTCGCCCTTAATCGTGATTAATTTTGGAAAATATTTTTTTAATCAACTGACAGCACAAATTTTTAATGATAACTTACAATTCTTTACAGCCCCAAGGTTGGTATATGCTTTCGGGGAAAAAAGTAATTTAAAGCAGTAATTTAAAACATAAGGCTGCAGCAGAACAAAACGTGAAAAAAATGAAGCGGTATGAATACAAGAATTGCCCTGAGTGTTCTCATAGGCTTTCATAAAATATTTTTTTTTCCAAACTGCAGGGACTGTAATACAGTCTCTAAAGGGGTGTTCCATTCAACCATAGGTGGACTGGGAAGTTGATTTTAAGGGTATTCTGCCATCTTAAGTGAGATTGCAATCTGAAGGGAGCGAACATCAGTTTGAAGGCCAGTGTGAATAGCATAGGGAATAAGGGAGCATCGATACATCACTTCAAAGGAAGTGGAGAGGGAAAACTGTCATTGTGTACCACGTCACCAGTCTACAAAAATGGATTTGTTTTAAAGAGTATACTTTGATTGTGCTGTATAAAAAAAGAGTGTGGAGAGAAATTGTGTTTATAAATCAGAGACCAAGCAAGAATCATTTGTTTGTGAGAGTTTAAGAGGTCATTTTTCAGTATTATAATTACATGATAATTACATTATAAATAAAATTTAAGCCACCCTGGTGTGAAAATACATATTTAGGGATATAATTCCAAATCGACAAGGGATATTTTAAGAAGTGTTTCATCTGATTGACTTTAAAAGTGTAATTTAGAATCTAGAAAATACCCTTTTTAACACCAAATCTAGCAAGGCCCATGCTTCAGTTTAATTGAGCTATAGCATTACAATATAAAGTTCTGCATTACAAAAAAGGGACCAAAACTAAACCTTTTAAGACTAAGGAAAATAAAATAGTGTTTAAGAGTAGCAAATTCTTTGTAGAACCAGAAAAAAAAAAAAACTTTGATCAGAAATCAGATTGGAATAATCAAGAATATCCAAAACTAGTATAAGATAATTGGCAACGTGTCTATTCTTCATGATTGCGTTTGATCAATAATTGAATCTAGCGCAGTTTTAATTCTTTCAGCAAAAAGCGCAGCAAGTAATTTATAGTCATTATTTAATAGATGTATATGGTCGTCAATTATCAATAAATAATAGATCCTTCTTTGACCTTGGGGCATAAGAATAAGATAAGAAGTGATTAGACCTCGAATCATACTTGATTGTGGCTGACCATTGGAAATACTCTCAAATAAATATATTCAGTAAGAATGGTGCCATCTGTTGGGTGAAAAGCTTAAAAAATCCTGGTATTAGTCCATCTGTTCCAGGAGATTTATTATTTTTTTAATGGCTAATGGAGTCCAATATGTATTTAATAGTTATGGGCTTGTCACAAACAAAAAATAAAAGTAAAAATAAATAAATAAATAATTCCTGACAAAATATTCTTAGAATCTTTTAAAAAGGAAAGAAGGGGGATATTAAGAAGAGTAATTTGAAGTGTACAACTTACTGTAAAACACAGAGCAACATTTGGAAATTAATTTAAAGTCAGAGGTAATCATATCATAAAACTGTTATAGAGTTGCTTTCTTTAGAAAATGTTTGAGTAAAATGTTCATTTTTGTTTATACATGATTAATTTTTAGGCCATTCCATTATGGTGTTTTGACTATTTCTCTCTCAAGTGCTAATTATTAATTCATATTAAAATTGCTTTATGATCTGTCAGTGGGTTAGGATGAGCAGAAATAGAAATGTCCTCTTGGTTTAAATCAGGGGTCACCAGACCCGGCCTGGAGGGCCGGTGTCTCTGCAGAGTTTAGCTCCAACCCTAATGAAACACACCTGAACCAGCTAATCAAGGTCTTGCTAGGTATACTTGAAACTTTCAGGCAGCTGTGTTGAGGAAAGTTGGAGGTAGTACTTTAAATATTTTCATATGAACCAGTAATTAATGCGTGAACAGTTACAAATTTTCTTGGTATAAACCAAGTAACCATCAGATCCATCAAATTTTTGTCTCCAAGTATCTACTAGTTCACTAGATCAGTTTTCTCCTCCAATTAAAATATGCGCACTATGAAATTTAGTCAACCAGTCGTTAATTCTTGCAATCTTCATCTTGATGTCCCTTCTTGGATTGTGGTTTGTCACATTTATTTCTCTTCCGGTTCTATTCTCTTTTGTTGACTCCTGATGTAGCCCCTCTTGCAAACTTGTGATACTCAGATCAAAGACCATGTCTCCATGATTAAAAAAATCTATACTTACCAAACAAAGTGCTTAAAACAGAAGAACTAAGTCATATGACAAACCAGCGACCATCATAACCTTTTGAGTGTATGACATTGCCATTAAAACGATTTAACAAAGTAATAACACCAGCCGAACGCTCAGAACAATCTGAAAACCAAATATAATTTCTTCATTGAGATCTTAAAAACCTACAGTCTAAAGCTACAGCTGCAGTTTTAAAATGTTTAACAAACAGAAAAGTACTTTATGTTTTAAATTAAGCCGTAATGCCCTGGCATTTTAAGATAGTATATAAAAAGCAGCCTGGTCTCATTGTTTATACGTACACTCTAAAAAAATCGTTGGGTTAAAACAACCCAATTTGGGTTATTTTGGTAAACCAACTGTAGAGACCCAGATGATTTAAGAGTCTGGTTTTGACGCGTGCTTCTGACTTGATTAAAAATAAATACATTATCCATACCTTCGGGATAAAATCGGATATGCCAATCCATTTATTGTCCATTGGCATTGCAAACAACAATAAATAGAACAAACTTAACTTCATTCAAACAAAATATTTAAATTTAAGACAAATTGTTATAAGTCCTTAACAGTGCGTTCGACACAGCACGGCACGATCAAAAGGTTTGTTTGATCTTCCATTGCGCGCCTGTAACAATTAATACTTAAACACACTAAAAATACCCAAAAACAAAAATTACAACTTAATGTAATGGCTCCAACACACTGGGTCAAATATGGACAAACCGTTGGGTTATTTTAACCCAGCCAGTTGGGTTAAATCCTTGACCCAACATTCTGGGTTGTTTTAATTAACACAAATATTTAATAAAAAAATCACTATTTCTGGCTTAAAATGAACCAAAAATAGGTTGAAAATTAAAAAGCAGACACAGAATTACTAGAGACAAAAATAATAATTAAAACGTTAAGTTAAAACACTTATGGACAAAAATATGACAAACTGAATTATGCAACATAGTTTTCAACTTAACATACATTTAAACTCGTTTAACAAGCATTTTAGAAATAGAAATATAACATTTAAAAGCAATATTTCAATTTAAGTGTATTAAACGGTTTTCTGCTATCCTTTTTAACCGAAATAATACAGATTCTCGCGCCGGTGTGTCGCTGAAATCTGAGCCGGCGATGGGCTGCTATTCCCCGAAGAAACTGCGAACTTCAGACCACCGCCTCGTGTTTCACTCGTAGCTGAAAAATAACGTGACTGACTTTATAACCTGTCAATAAACAAATAGTACGGAGTTTTGAGAACATATTTTAAAATCCGAATTATTTAAAAGCAGTATTATAACGAATAAAATCAGTTTATGTTATGCAAGCCAGCAATAGGGTCAAAGACATTTGATATTTGCATTGTCCAGTCCTCTTATTGCAGGAAGTCGCTTCAGCTCAGTCCTAAGCAATCAGTTATGCTGATGCTGCTTTCTTGCAATCTTCTTCTTGATGTTCTTTCTTGGTTTATGGTTTTCACACATTTATTTCTCTTCCGGTTCTCTCTTTCGTTGAGTCCTGATGTAGCCCCTTTTGCAAACTGAAACAATTACCTCATGCTTTTTTTCTCACCTCTTATGTACAACCATCTTATAACTCTAGTATAGATGTGCTTAGTTTTAATATGGCGTTTCCAGTCAGCATTTCTTCCAATAATCCAGTTTAAGCCAGATATGTGAATACCAATCTGAGTTTAGGAAAACTCTGGCTGAAATGATCAAATTATCAAATAAAACAGTTCTTCTAGACTAGTCTTTCTCAGTTCCAGTCCTCGCATACCACCACTCTGGCCATTTTGTATGCATCTCTTATCACTTCAAATGTTTGTTCAGACAGGTGTTGAATAGTGTTAGACTTTTTATGATTATTTTTCTTTTAACATTGTGAAGCTCACACACTGTCCATTTTTTCTACGTTTGGTCTTCATAAACATAATTTATATTATATAAATGAAAGAGACACACTGTAACTCCAAACTCAATTTTGTATTTCAGATGCATCACATCCCACAACTTCATCATTTGCAGAGAAAAACTGACACTCAATTACACCAAAATATATACATAATAATGCACTGAGATATTTTACTGGGATTTGGTCTTCATCACTATTTCCTTTTTTTTTGTTTTACTACAGGCTAAAATATTATTATAAGACAGGCCAGACAGAGGGGTTGAAAACAATATTAATAAACAATAGGCTATATATTCATATGAATATTAATTAAATAAATATACTAATATTAATTAAACAAATAAACTATTATTAAACGTTTATATAACACTATGAAGGTCCTGCAGTATATAGCACTTTCAAAGCATGACTCTTTATGGAACCTCGTAAAAAGGGTTCTACTACTGTACAAGCCAAAGAAATGGCTATGTTTAGAATCATTTTTCTTAATAGTGCATGAAGTCTGAAAATAAATAATTCAATCATAAATTGTGAATTAGCTCTTTCTGAAACATTTCCTAATATTTCCTGAAGTGATGGCATAGAGAAAAGGATTCAGACAGCAGTTTAGCAAAGCCACAGCCTTGTTTGTATCACCGTATCTTTGGCGGAAGGACTTCAGTTGACAATGAACATCTGGATTAGACGTTTTAGTCAGAGTTGTGACTATATCAATCACATTGATAATGTGCACAGGAGTCCAAAACACAAAGAAAGCCACAACGATGCTGATCACAAGCCTCTTCTTGTAAGTCCTAACGTTTGTCCCCTGGTTTCTGGGTTCCTGGTCCTGTGGAGCTGTTGTTAAACTGGATCTCTTGGCTTTTTGTCTCAACCCTTTGTCCAACCAGAGATAACATGTCAACATTGTCAAAAATGGGATGATGAACCCCAACAGGATCTCAAAAAGCAAAACAGTCACTTCTACAGACTGTGACTCCATTGTCCTCTGACATCTTTGCAATCCATCATTGATGTTCTGAGTGAAAAATACTGGTAGGGCAAAAGCAAAGGCTAGAGTCCAGATGGCAATTAGCTGAAGGTGCCTGTGCCGTCTTTCCAGTCTCTGCAGTATCATCCTGTTAGTGACTCTTGACTTGATGACATTGTGATAGCGGTGCATGCTCATGGATGTGACCGTCAGGACACCAACATACAGACTCCAGTGACCCAAAAAAAACAGTAACTTACAAAACCAAATGCTGAATATCCATCCAAACAGTATTCCATACAGTACAAAAGGAGCCAAACACAGGGTCAAAGCATCAGACACTGCAAGGTTAATCATTAGTTTTAAAGTGAAGCTCAGATTTCTGTTCCACTCACGAGCAATGCTGATGATCACCACGATGTTGCTTGGCAAACCAACCAAACAGCACAAACCCACAACTACAGCAGGAGCGATCTTCTGTGAAACCACTGTAGTGCTGTTAGACGTTGAATTGAAGCATGATCTTAGTTCCATCATCAAACTTTGTTGTCTGGAAAATGCTGGGTCTTTTTTCATTAGAAACTAAATACACGAGCTATGACTGTTTGAAGGACAGGGGTTATTTTGACACCTCCCACATCTACACCAAAACCACAGCTTTGCACTCACTCCCCAAGAATAAGGAAGAACAAACAAATAAAAAATCAGCAAAATCTAACAAAATGTGATGAGGTTCTAACAAGCAATTTGCCCACACCAGACACACAGCAACAGGACACAACAAAATCAATCACTAATCACAGGTAAGGGGGACCCCCAAGAGCTTTGACAATTCAAACACTGGCAAAGTAATATATCTGAATTTCATTCACATTACCCATATCCATACTATATAGAACATACATTTTTAACAGCTGCAGAAGTTAAAATTTAAATGTAGAACCTACTCAGTACACAACTTTTTCAACTTTATTTGAGCATAAGAAACAAAATTCCCCAGACACTTGTTGTCAGATTTTAATTGATGATTTCAAATTTGAAATTTAATCATAAACTTGTTTCTGATGCAAGATCTACTTGTATGCCTGAAATAGCTGCCTGAGAGGTGTTTCAAAGATGGTAGTTTGAATGAAATGACTTTCCTTATAGGGACTTCACAGCAGTCAGCAGTGTGATACATACACATAGAAGTGATATGTGATACGTAGATGGAAATAACGCCTGTTTCAGTTCCCCAGAGAAGTGAACTGATATAGAGTGTAAGGGCCGGATGTAACGTTGAACGTAGTTTTAAATCTTATCATAAATTTAATAGAATTGCAGAGTCCACACCAAAACTACAATAATAACAGTACAGAGGAACAACATTGTTGGAAATACTATGAAAACATTGATTTTTAATAGTGCAGTCAAAACTTGCACATTAACGCAGGTGATTCATTTTTCCAGTTTAACGGCGTTAAAAATATTTAACGCAGTTAATGCATAGTCGGGGCTAGGGTTGGCCACCCCACTCACAACTGCTGCTTTTATCTCTTTTTTTCTTGACAAGAAGTGCATTTATTTAGTCACAGAATGTTCTTATGACCACATCAAGCAGGAGATTTTTCAGACGTACACTCCAATGCAGTGCCAGGTGCTATTCAAATGAGTGCAGGAATGGTACAGGTGACAAGGCAGCTTCAGTAGAACAAAAGTGAACTGTGGTCAAATGAGATGTTGTCAGGCCTTATGTCAGTAAAAATGAATTTACCTGTCCTGTCAGTCGTTATACTGTGCTCGTAGCATGCACACTTCAATTGCATGCACAAATACAGCGATGCGTGCTGTAGCCTGTATCATTTCATATTAAAGTGCGAATTAAACTACAAGCATGCATGTCAGATTTGTGTTATGTCCAGCAGCGGCAGCTCTTAAAGTAATAGCCAAACAACCAAATAACCCAGCTACTGTGATGTCTATTAATGAAAGAAAAAAAGAGTATGGCCGCGATCACACAGAACACGTTTTTTATGTCTGAAAACGCGAGGCGCGCCGCACTGCCTTTTTCTGGTGACTTTTAAAAAAAGAGCAGTGCATTGTGGTTTTTTATGTTGCTAGGCAACCATCAAATCAGCCGTCCTGTCAATCTAATCAAAGGGTTATAGCGCGAGTGCTCTAAAATCTTTGGTTTTTAGCTGTTTAGTAAATGGTCATATCAGCAAAAACCATAAAAAATACAGCTCCGGGCAACCCGCGATAGACACCAAACGTTTCTCTTTCTCAAAAAAAGTTTGCTTAATTTTCAATAATTAAAAGATAAATGAAATTATGTTTAATGACATTTCATAACAATAACATTTTAAATACACAACACAAAATTTCTGAGGGTAAAAAACCTTTTATAAGGCTATTTTAAGAATAAATTTGAATAAATTAAGTATGCATTCAAATAATTAGACATGCTAAAACACATATTTCATAGGGCCCTAAACATGTAATTTTTGTTAAACCTTTATTAAATTGACGTGAACGTGTATACGTTTTTATGATTTTAATTAATTATACATTATAAAATTTAATTTAACCATTAAAAAGGAGTTGAGAAATATTAAAATGGGGAAAAAAACTGAATTTTGAAAAAAATAAAACAGAATTTGGGAAAAAATAAAACGGGTTTCATAGGGCCCTATGAAAATTTATAATTGCTGGGCAAAAGGCTTATAAAACTCTGCTAATACTCCATCTATTCCAGGGGATTTATTATTTTGTAAATGATTAATGGAATCCAACATTTATTTAAAAGTTATGGGTTTGTCACAGAAAATCTTATCTTCTGATAATACATTCTTAGAATCTTTACAAGACGAAAAATGAGGATGATAACTGTTCTGAGTAATTTAAAGTAAATCTTACCGTTAAACATAGAGCAATATTTGGAAATGAATTTAGTCAGAGTCAGAGGTAATCGCATCATTAATATTAAGTTGATATATAGCCTATTATTGTGGTTTGCACAAAGTTTTTCCAATCGGAAGAAATAAGACACTTAAAAAATGTTATGGGTCTGGCTTCTGGTCTTATCCGTGTCCAGCTATTTTTAGCTGCACAAAACAGTTGGTGGACTAGAATTGAGAACCACTGTTCTAGACTGTCACCGAAGGTCAAGGCCATTAAATAAAATGTGATGTGATTATGTACAGCATTGATACTTAAAACAGTCTATTCATGTTAATAAATAAGACCTTATTCCTGCATAAAATGCAATCAGACAGGTGTTGAATAGTCTTAGACTTTTATGACTTTTTATTTTTGTTTTAACACTGTCCATTTTTTTCTACTTTTGGTCTTTATAAACATAATCAATTTTATATAAATGAAAGAGACACACCGTAACTCTAAATTTGGTCTTCATTACTATTTCCTGTTTCTACTTTTTGTTTTACCACAGGCCACAAGATATTATGAGACAAGGCAGATAAAGAGATTAAAAACAATATTAATAAAATAAACTATTATGAAAAGGTTATATAACACTTTGAAGGTCCTGCAGTATATAGCACTTTCAAAGCATTGTTGTTAATGGGACCTTATAAAACGGATTCTGCTATTGTTACAAGCCAAAGAATCCTAATCTACTGTTTAGAATCATTTTTCATAATAGTGCATGAAGTCTTTCAAGTATATATTTAACTGAAAAGAAATCATTCAACCAGAAATTGTGAATTATCTTATTCTGAAACATTTCATAAGATTTCCTGAAGACATGGCATAGAGAAAAGGATTCAGACAGCAGTTTAGCAAAGCCAGAGTCTTGCTTGTATCACTGTATACTCGACGGAAGGACTTCAGTTGACAATGAACATCTGGATGAGATGTTTTAGTCAGAGTAGTGACTATATCAATCACATTGATAATGTGCACAGGAGTCCAAAACACAAAGAAAGCCACGACGATACTGATCACAAGTCTCTTCTTGTAAGTCCTAATGTTTGTCCCCTGGTTTCTGGGTTCCTGGTCCTGTGGAGCTGTAGTTACATTGGAGTTCTTGGCTTTTTGACTCAACCCTTTGTGCAACCAGAGATAACATGTCAACATTGTCAAAAATGGGATGACAAACCCCAACAGGATCTCAAAAAGCAAAACAATCACTTCTACAGACTGTGACTCCACTGTCGTCCTCGTACATATTTGCAATCCATCCTTGTCTTTGAGTCCTTGAACAAAATATATTGGTAGGGCAAAAGCAAATGCTAGAATCCAGATGCCAGTCAGCTGAAGGCACCTGTGCCGTCTTTCCAGTCTCTGCAGTATCATCCTGTTAGTAACTCTTGACTTGATGACATTGTGATAGCGGTGCACGCTCATGGATGTGACCGTCAGGACACCAACATACAGACTCCAGTGACCCAAAAAAAACAGGAACCTACAAGACCAAAGTTCGAGTTTCCATCCAAACAGTATTCCATACAGTACAAAAGGAGCCAAGCACAGGGTCAAAGCATCAGACACTGCAAGGTTAATCATTAGTTTTAAGGTGAAGCTCAGATTTCTGTTCCACTCACGAGCAATGCTGATGATCACCGCGATGTTGCTTGGCAAACCAACCAAACAGCACAAACCCAGAACAACAGCAGGAGCGATCTTCTGTGAAACCACTGTAGTGCTGTTGGATGTTGAATTGGAGCACAATCTTAGCTCCATCATCAAATATTGTTGTTATAGGAGAATGCAAAACCGTCCTTCATTAGAAACAAAATAAATATGCTATGACTGTTTGAAGAACAGGGGCTATGTTGACACCTCCCACATCTAAACCAAAACCACAGCCTTGCTCTCACTTCCCAGGTACAAGGAAGACATTAAAGGTCCCTTCTGACTAGATATATAATGCATTTACATCTACACCTATAAACCATGTGCTAACAAGATGTGATGAGGTATTACTGATAAGCAATTTGTCCACACCAGACACAACACAGCTACAGGATGCAACAAAATTATTGACTAATCACATCTAATCAAACGAGTGTGACAGAAGGCTTTCTCTTCCTCTGTAAGTGTAACACTCTGAGATAAACATCAATTGTCTCTTTCATTTCCACTGTGAGGTGAAATGTTGAGGGCTACCACATGTTCACATGCACATGTCCACTTGCATATGCAGTGCATATAAAAACACCTTGCAGAACAAAGAGTACAGTACACTAACAATACACCGACAGTAAGACAGAGCAGCTTACTTCTGGTACGAATTGAAATCTCACCTTTCAAATTGTGTCTTTTTTAGCTGGAAAAAATGTAACTCTTTAGAGATTTCCTACTTGCTGAAGCGCACAGGTAAATAATGGGTTTATGTGAAGATTGTTTTAAGTTAACTTAAATTAGTTTTTTTTTTTTAAAGATGAATAAATGTTAAAATGGACAGCTCTTATACTGTAATGTGGATTGTCTATAGTCAATGGTTAAATATTAGGAAAAAAAAATATTTCCTAGAGACATCAGTATTATCGGTATCAGCGATATTCACCTTCAGTCATTAAAAATGTTTAACAAATATTAAAAGTATACTGTATTTGTGATGTTTCTGCATTTTTGCATTTTTTTTTATTATGCAGTCAACAATTACATTTACAACGACAAAAACAAAAAACAACAATGAGGGTTACATACAATAATCCAAAGCATATTATATTAGCTTACAGGATTTACACCAAGAAAGAGTTTTGATTGCGATGGGGTTATTAGAGTTTCTTATAGAATTCACATACACATCAAAATATTTTCTGAAAATAAAAAAGTAAGGGGTTTTCTTTGACCAGTTACATTTATGAATATAAAATTTTGCAAGAAATAGCAATAGATTAATAATAAGTTTACATTTAGAAGGGCCTATATTCAAAAAGTAACCAAAAAACACAATTTATACAGAAGTTTGGAAGTAAATAAGTTGTTAACAAGTTGTTAACAAAATTAGAAAAATCAACCCAAAATACTTTTCAATAAACAAAGTCCCAAAATAAATGATTGATTGTTTCTTCAGACTTAAGACAAAAAGAGCAATTGGGGGAAATACTATTATTAAATTTAGCAAGTTTGTAATTTACCGGGTAGCAATTATGGATCATTTTAATAGAGACTTCAGCAACTTTATTAGACAAGAATAATTTCTGTCGAAAAAGCCAAAACTCTTCCCATTCAATATCACTAAATATGTTATTCCAAAAGGTTACACATGAAGGTAGAGAAATCTGAGATCTATTAATAATTGAACGAATATCTTTGTTTGACATGGTACTGAGAAGACTTCGGTTAACAAATAAGTTAGTGTTATCAACTGGAGAGACTAAAGAACCTTTAGGGCCACAGTTGACTAAAGGTATAATACAATCAGGAATTGCACCAAAAACAATGGCATATTCTCTTGGGGGGACAG
>JAHKKF010528249.1:0-15767 GCA_019740295.1 Labeo calbasu
CCTCCATGATGGACACATATATCTAGAGGGATGGAAAGAGTTCGCTCCTCCATTCCGAGAGATAAGAGAGTACATCAAGGGAATTTATATGTCTTAACGGATGTGTTGTGGCTGCCATGGAGACAAGGAGTCACGGTAACAGATGTGGTGGTCGGACACTAGCTATGGTTGACCATATTGCCATGGTGTACATTCGGTGTGTGTGTGTTTGTGGCCTTGTAATGGTTATTTATGTGGTGAGCTTTAATTGTAAATCCTGTTTCTCCTTTTTCCACAGGGGAATTGACAATTCCTGGTTGTTTAAAGAATCCATGTGTGAGAGTGTGATTGTGAGAGCGAGATAGATAAAACCTCAGGAAAGTGTCTGTCAGTTAAATATGCCTCTGTGTGTAACAAAGAAGAAGAGGGCGTTTTCACGTACCGTCCTTAGGAAAAACCCAATTCAACTGAGTTGAACCATGTGGTCTGGAGCAAAATGTTTGTCTGATGATAAGTTTGTATGCACTTACGCTGCATTTTAAAGGGAACCCAGGTATTAAGATTTGTATGGCCTAATATAACGTAAATCATGTGTCTTACTGAAATATGTAGTGGAAAACCCATGAAAGATTTACGTTATTTAAAAAATACACATAGTTTAATACATATTTTGGACTATGGTTGGGGGCACCATTATTTTGATGATGTGAAATGGTTAAGACTTTAGTTATTGCTATTTTTACCAGAACTCGAAAAATAAAATACTGATACAATGCCACATTGTGCAGTTTTTGGTTGTAATTTTCAGTCGAATGGCAACAAGAGAAGCGATATAAGTCTTCACTGTTTTCCTACTGATAAGAAGAGGATAAAAGAATGGGAAGATGCCTGTGGATGAATAAAACGTCCTTAAGACCTGCGTCTTTGTTCTCTCTATTTCAGCCCTGATGCCTTTGAGGCTTTTAGTAGACCACAGCTACTGAAAGAGCTTACAAATGGCAGAGACAAGAAACGCTAGATGCCATCCTGGCAGGATGTAAACATGCCGAAGCTTATCATGACACTCCAGCCAGTGCATATTTCACTCAATATCCGGGGCCCTTTAGACTCCTTGTTGGGAAAATCGGTGGTACGGCATTTGCTTAAGCCTATGCTTATATCAGTCGCCAACTATATGCTCTTTCTAAAGCTGTGGTCATTATTATCAGTACTTTATTTTCAGTATTTTGTTATGTAGTGGTAAAAATAGCAATAGGTAGAGCTCACTGAGTACAACTATTTCACATCAACGAAATCATAGTAAATATATTACTATATATTGTCATTGTCAATATATTGTTACAATATATTGGCCATATTGTAATGGTCAAATTGGCGTCATTCACCGTAGTAATTAATGAATATTCCAAGATGCCACAATCCTGCACAGCCAATGGTCTGCAAAACCATAGTATGGTGAATGATGTCAGTTTGACCGTTACAAGATGGTGGACATGCCTACATGCTTGGAGCGGTCGAATGGGGCATTTATACATCTATGAATGAAATAATGGCGGCCCCTGTAGTCCAAAATATGTAATGTAATAATATTTTTTTAATAATGTAAATATTTCATGGGTTTTCTACTACATATTTTAATAAGAGACATCATTTATGCTATTTTAATATCTTAATAAGTCTTAATACCCAGGGTTCCCAAGGTTGCTAGACATCTTTGTAGAGCTAAGTTACAAGATCATTCTATGAAACATTATGCACAAATGTTTTGCAGTTCTTTAGGGTCTTAAAGCTGCTGTGTGTAATTTTTCCTATGAGAAATTACATTCTCATTTCATAGGTTAATATGCAGAGAAAACTGTCAGGCATTTGCATGTTGACTTCCCAAAAAGTGTAAACACTGTGCTTTGTTTGAGCGGCCCAACCTACCAACACTGGTTTAACAATTGATTTGAATCTGGCAGCAGGAGTTCCTTTTTTGTTCGACCAATGTCAAGTGGCGGGGAGTGTTTGAATTGAACCAAAAACAAAATTACAAACCGCAGCTTTAAAATATGCTGTTCGATTTATGTTTAGTAAATAACAGTAATTATTAGTCATAGTGCTGTTCTGTCTATTCCACCAATTTCTGCTGTTGTCTCAAAAAATGTCGTAGACTTTCTTAAAATATAAGCATATTGAGTGAAACATTACTGCAGACATAAAAACAAATGGAATTCAGACAATTCCGGCTACTTCCTGAGACGGTCTTGGCCTGCTTGTCCACCAAAAATAAAACATTGCCTTAAGGACCAAGTGTGAAAATGCTGAGCGAGAAGGAGAGCACATGACTTTGCGTGTTTGTCTTCATTTACGGTTTTATGCATTTTTAAAAATAGTGTTGAGTTTACTTTATCCCAAGCACTGGAAATAGGTTTGGCTGACCTCACTACAAATCTTTCTGTTTACTTCCTTTCCCTTCTTTGTGAACCCTGCCAAAGGGAATTAAAGATATTATGCTTATTTATGAAAGTCAATCACCAAAGCAGCAGTGTGCGAGCCAAATCACAAGGAAATGTTCAGCCAAAAGCACTCCCTCTGTGTGAATAAATTTTTGTCAGTTTTATTTTGATTCAGGAGGGTGAATTAGCTTCATTCCAAGAGACAAATGAAAGGAATTCCTTGGAAAAGCTGCTTAAAGGTCCATCAGGTCAAAACTGAATTGTGATTTGAACCAAATCGGCTGAACTGAACGAAACAGACCTCAATAAAGGTGATGAATCTCGCTCTGCAATAGGGTACATCACTGCATTGTTTCTGTGGTGTTACTGTGTTATCACATGCTCAGCTCACAAACTTTAAAACTAAAATGTGAGTTATTTAAATTATTGTTTAATTTTCAAATAATTGTGATATACACCAGTACACTTTTCCTTGCACAGCTACACACATTTATCATTGTCTAGATGAAAACACAGACATTTTTTTAACTTTTTTTTTCAGCTGTTTGCCAAAAGTCCCATTTATATTTCTTTATTTTTAAGGAGAAATGTTTTCTTCCACATCATGTTTTAATATTGCTGTCACTTGAAGGGTTTGTATGCTTTCCTGTTTCATTCTGTCTACAGATTTTCTGTTTTTGTCTCGATCATTTTGAAAATTAGGAGAAGTTAAATGATCAATATCACATCAGCTCCTGATCTAACCATCTGTCGTCTTATTAAAAGAGTTGTTTGGTATTAAAACTTTAGAAGTAAGGCGCTAAGAGGCTTGATTGCCTTTTTTGGTCACATAGTTTCACTAGATAGCTCTAAATTCAATAGTCTGTAGCATTCTATGCAAAACTCTGTTCCTAAACCTAGCGAGCACACTCTGTTCCAAATAGTAATCAGCAACATTGTGCATTAAAATTGCATTTTAAAATGGACTGTTTCACTTAATATTTTGTGCTATGTATTTTTTGAGCTTATCAGTGTATGTTTTTTACTTGGCAACTTGCTAACATCAGTTGGAACCAACTGTGTTAGTTTGTATGGCATATGTGACTTTTCACTGAAGAGTGTTTTAAAGGGGTCATCGGATGCCAATTTTCCACAAGTTGATATGATTCTATAGGGTCTTAATGAGAAGTCTATATTATACTTTGGTTAAAAATTCTCAAGGATTGTGTAAAACAACACCCTTTTTACCTTGCCAAAATCAGCTCTGCAAAAATCATCTCATTCTGGTGGAGGCTGCTTTAAATGCAAATGAGCTCTGCTTGCCCCGCCCCTCTCTTCTCTCTGTGGAGTGACGAGCCTGTTTACTTTAGCCGCATTTAACCGCGTTTAGTCGCTAAACTTGCTACCTAGCACATTATTAGGAAAGGCGATCGCAAAGATTCAGAAAAAAAACCTTATACTCACTTCTGCTGTGAGTGAAGCTGTTAGGATCACACGAACATAGACAGATATATGTAGATCTTCAGCGGCTCAGATGCCGGGAGTAAATGACGACCACTACATTCATTATTACATCCAGCAACACAACAGCTCAATCGCTCAATCAGAGATATTCTTGTCTAACTTACATCCCTGCTCCGGCATCGAAACAAAGAGGGCGGACTGTTACAGCTGATCTGAGGTAAAACGCTCATGTCAATCAACTATCATGGGAGTGGCCTCTGTCGGTGTGACGCCACAACGACAGGCATCTGAGAATGGCTCAATTTGAAAAAGGGAATATTATTTTTACAGATTAATTAAAAACTACTGCATGGATTTATATCATTAAAGGGTAGATGTGTACATACACTGCCAAAACACATTAATGTTCAAACAACATGTAAAAGTGAACTTAGCATCCAATGACCCCTTTAAATAAGTAATTTGGGGTTCCATAACTATTAGGATGTTGTCTATGTAGGCAGCCAGGCTGTTCACTAGGTTTTGGAATGGAGAAATTGACCTCCTTCGGCTACTTTCCAACAAAAGATTCAACTATATTTAGCAAATTTTGTAAGGATCCTTCTAAGATGTATTTAAACTAGTGGTTTTCAATCCTGGTCCTGGGGACCCAGTGCTCTGCACTTTTTGTGTGTCTCCCTTATTTAACACACCTGATTCAGATCATCAGCTCATTAGGAGAGAGATCCATGTACTGAACTGAGTCTGTCAGATAAGGGAGACATACAAAATGCAGAACAGTGGGTCCCTAGGACCAGGATTGAAAACCACTGACCTAAACCCCTCTTATTCTCTACATTTTTTTGTTTCAACTATAGAGAAAGAGTGTGTCTAAAAGAATGTACTGTACAAAGTGATGTAACCAAACAGAAGTAATGGCTTCTCAGATACTCCTTGCAGACATCAGAGGTGAGAATAGGTACCATGGAATGAGAGATATTGAAAATAGTACATCATAAGCATATCATGTCAAGTTTATTACCACTATCACAGCCATAAACAAAAAAAACCCTGGCCAGGAACCTCTGAAATCCTGTAGTGTTTGCAGTAATGGTGCACTAAAGTCTCTAAAAGTTGTTTTGTTGTACACCAAGACTTTGGACAGCTGTGTTTGGTATTTCTGAGTGCTGGAATTGGTGTTAAAGGTGCAGTACAACCGCACATGATGTTTCACTGTGTAAACACCAAATTTGTGATTGGTGACTCCTTTCTGCATTTCAAAATATGACATTTTACAGCGTATGTTCTCAATATATAAAATACAGTTGCATTTAGAACTGAGTTGTGAGTTATTGCAGTCAAAAAGAGAGAGTGTGTGTTGCCATATTCTCAGTCGACTCTATTGTGTTTGTTTTCATGACTTTTGGAGTATTGTAAACAATTTGCTAATTAAATATGTTTATCTTAAGGCCTTGTATGCTGTGTTCAATGGACGTGAAACACTATATTTGAGTTTTATTTTTTGGATAAACCCAGAAATCTACTAAATCTGACAAAGCAACTTTTCAGGATGCAATAATAGATTTCTTTTAGAGGTAGTGTTTGGGGTATGGCTAATCTGTACTAATTAGCTTTATATCAGATGTGAGCACGTAGTCTATGACATTTCCTCACTGATGTAGCTAAACTTGTGTGTGTGTGCAATGAAGGATGTTTGGGTTATTTAACTGACTATTAAAGCATTTCACAGAGCTTAACAATTTACTTTATTTTTTCATTTCTCTTTCTGTGACGTGTTCATCCAGTTTTTTCATCACTTATGATATGCAATATTGCATTGTATAGATAAATATAATTGTGATAAAATTGTAGACACTAATTTATCCGACTGTTGTGAGTGTGAATGTGTGTATGTCCATGTGTGTTGAACCAGCTATCCATTCAGTTTCTCTGTATACAGCCTAGGAATAGGTTCCAGCATCACATACTGTACAAGTGGTTAGGAAAATGGATGGATAACTAATTGTAAAAGTATATACACCATCAATATGTTTATGTGGGCTGTAAGTGTTATTCAGGTAAATTAGGTAATTTTGTTCTTTTGTATTTTCAGGTGTTTGTTGGTGTTAAACCAGTGTGCGTAGGAAGATATCTTGCAGTGAGCTTTTTCTTCTCAAGGTTTTTTCGTGTTACAATTTTACACAGTGACTTGTTTTAATGGCTTTGTTTTTTTATTTCAAGTTAAATGTAATTTTCAACAATTAAAGTATGCAGGGCATAATTCCGTTTAAGGACCCTTAAATGGACAGTCTATGCAAATGAGGGGAAATTGTGCAAAGGCAGAAGAGAGAAAGAAAAACATGAATAAATTATGCAAATAACAAAAGGACTTGACCATTTGAAAGCCTAAATTTCCAGTAATAAGCGCAGTGTTTCATTTTTTATTTTACCATGTTATGAAATGACAGTGCTTCAGTGTGTGTGTGTGTATGTGTGTGTGTGTGATGGATTTGACATGGGGTGAATGAACACAAACGGCACTAAATGCCAGTGTGCATGTCTGTGTGTGTGTTGAGGCTCTGGATGACGGTACATTTGCGGGGTAATTATGCATAGTATTGGAATGAAGTTCAAATTACGTGTCCATTTGTGTGTGTCTGTTTGTATTTTCTCTTACTTTAACAGCTAGACAACATGTTTAACCTTTCTTTTTAATTTAATATTTTTTCTTTCTTTCTTTCTTTCTTTCTTTCATATATATTAATTTGAATGAATTTAGTCAGAGTTGTTTAGTGTGTGTGTATATATTAACCATGTTTTGAGAACAAATTTGTACCCAGATGTGAGCTAAACCTTACAAAATCTTTCAAAACCTAGTTTAGGGATGTCCTCATTTGTAAAAACAATTTTAAAAATTTGCATAAAGTTTTCTGTTAGGGTTATGTTACAGTAACTAGCGGTTATAAAAACTATAGAGGTACAATGTCCCGATTTAGATAACTAATTAAACGTACGTGTGTGAGTGTGTGTGCACAAAAGCTACCTACCGCTTACTTCATGGTGAACAAATCAGGTTTTATTTCTTCAGTCTTCACACTGGATGACCCCAACAAATGCACTATAACACAGAACAATCATCCACCCATTATCCAACTATATTTTTCGGAAAAATTCCCATAATTAGATTAAACATACTTATGAGGTTGCCCTCTGTGCTTTTTTTTTTTTAAATGGTGTTTGGAATAGCAACAATCACTATTACTATAAAAATAGCAGTCTTCATGATGGACAATATTATAAGTCAGTTATTCAGTTGGTGCATGTTGGAGTATAATTCTCATACACTGATTTGGGTTTCGGGACAAAAAACACTCTATCGACTACATAGCGATGCATTAAACCACTCGGAATCACCTTAGCAATCACCCTAAGAGTTCTTCATCACTTGCATTTTCTTTAGAAAAATCTAGTTTATTTTTCTCAGTTCTCTAAATGCCTCTAAAAGGAAAAAAGACCTGTCCATCTTGGATTTACATGAAGAGCTCAGAGCAACAAAAGACCTACGGCTCATCATGCGGTCCAATCAGCTGCCCTGGCATTTGATCCTCTTTTTAATGTGCCTGAGTTGCGGGAACATTTTGTTCTAGATGAGGGCTGATAACAGTGATGATGTCTTCTAATCTCAGACAATTATCTACATGTTATTGTGGTTAAGCCAGAATGAAGATGTATTCATCGTCACGATTCTCTATTTTAATAGACACCTTAATTACCCCCAACACAAGTCATTAAAATGTAAGGTAGAGTACTCATTTGAATAATCATAGTGCTGCCTTGGCAGGCACTGAGACCCCTTGTTCACAACTGAGAGTTCAACACTGAACCGTTAAAAATATACCATTTAGATTTTGATTTAAGCTTTTTACTTATTTCATAGAGATGTCTTTCAGATAGATAGGTGTGCTTTATCCCGTCTTCAGTTTTGAGCTATTTTTCTCTGTCTCTGCTTTCACAGTCTCTACTGTTGATGGCACATTGTTTACACCATTGATCTAATACAATGACAAGTGTGAATTTTATCCATGAAACACAAGTTTGTCTTTCAAGGTAGGCCTGCCAGAACAGAAAGGCCCCACATTCCCATTGTCTTATATTGAAATACGTTCTTCCTCTGTTGGTTCGTAGTGAAAGCGCATTTCAGATATAGCCTATAATTCACTTTATTATTAGACCTTGATATTTGAAAACAGGTAAAAGTGTCTTTATGACCCTGCATTTCGAGGAAATGGCAAATGTCTAATCTGATCATCCATCCAGATCTACAGAGAGAAACACTGGCGTCTTCACGCATTAAACTTATACATATATTGAAGCTGGATGAAAGCTATTAAAGAAAATATATTGGCCAAATATAAAAATTCTGTTAGCATTTACTCATCCTTACCTGTTAGCTACTGTGAATGGATCAGTTGACCTCAAGAACCAGATCAGTTCATTGAACCATTTTCACCTTTATGGATTTGGAAAACATATGTACACTATAGAAAAAATCCGCTGTTGCCTTTTCGTGGCTTTCTAAAAGGGAAAAAATACAGAAAGATTGATTTCAGCAGTCAGAAGATAGAAAGATTTACAGTCATTACCTCAGCAGCTGTATTAGAAACCCACTCCAAGCAGTGTTAAATCTTTTTTAACACAAAGAATAATGTTATAAATGTACATTCAACTTAAAAGTATGAAGATTAAAATTTACAATGTTATGCTGCGAAAACGCGTCCCTCAAGGTCTATCAAAAGATTAATTTTGTGAATGACTTATTCAGAATAGTTTTGTGAACTGGAACAGCCGATTCGTTGCAGTTTTCGACTTAAAAGAAGGATTCGTTCACAAATCTTCCGTTGCTACTTCTCTCGTGAACGCGCATGAAACATACTTCAAGCTTTCTCGTTTTGTGTTTCACAGAAGCAGTGTTGCCAAGTCCACGGTTTGAAACGTTCCCAATACCGTCATATTTTAGCCTAAGAAATGCTAATTTACCAGGAGAACCCCGAAAAACGTGTATTTTATCCTCCGGAACGCGATTTGTAACGTGGTACCCGACTTTGAAACGCGAGTGGGCTAGTTTTGAGTAGTAATTGGGCGGGTTTTGTTTTGAAAACCTGGCAACCTGCACAGAAGAACGGATGTCATAGGCATTTGGAACGACATGTTTGGTGAGTAAATAATGACAGAAAGTAAACAAAGCTAGCAGCCTTTGTCTCTTTGTTAACTGAGAAAAACATATGCCAGACAGTGTATAAATATTGTTTTTCGTGATTTGAATCAATGGTTTGAATGATTTATACACATTTTTGGATGATTTAAACATATTTCCAATCGTATTTTGATGTTAAATTGTTGACGACCGTTTTCAGTCTGCAGTTTAATTAATTAGGCTAACATAAATAACAAAGTACAAAGATCAGACTTGGCTTCAGGGATATTGTAACTTCTGTGGCTGTGACTATTGATTAAGTAACGTGACAAGACAGGATAAAAAGTATTTAGCAACACTAATTAGCTAATTAATATTCATTTATTCATTTTCATAATATTTATAAATGTTCAGTCTTCTCTGCACTTCTCTACATTACCTGCCTTACTTGTCCACATTCAGTCTGAGCTACACAGCTACTGGTAGCAAAGAGCGTAATGGGTGTCCAACAAGAAATGAATGCCTTAGGTTTATAAGTTTAGGCCCCACCGTGTCTGTTACTTCCTGCACTTTAGCCTTTTCCTCCTTGGCATTGCATCTTATTGGCTGAGAATGAGGTAAAGAGTGAATTTTAACCCACTGAAATACAAATAGCTTTAATGTACCGTCCTCTCATTCTATAATGCCAGCCGTGCGTCTATGGGTGTGATGCATCGTCTCTCTGGAGACACATTACACGGCTAATGGTCTGAGCGTGCTTCATTACTGCTTTAATCCAACATAGTGAGATCATTTCAAAACACACATACACACACACACACACACACTTCGCTCTCTTTTTTTTTTTTTTCTTTGTCTTTTTTTTGATCACCAATTTTACATCTCTGTTTCTTGTGGAAACATGCAAATATCATAGGTTTGAAAATAAATTGTTCCGGATGCCCCTCTCTCTGTAAAGGCTCGCTGTCGCTACACATTTCTAAAGCCACCCTTCATGGCCGAACCCTGCTACCTCCACCTTTTTATCTCTTCCTCTCTCTCTTTTTCTCCCTCTCTGTAAATGCCATCTGAGAAGAGAACATTCTGACAGGCTGACCTTGAGTCAGCACCCATAACTCAACAGGTACTTACAGTATGAAACAGATTGCTTTTATATGGGCCTGTAAAACAGATCCATGTATCTGTCTGTTCACTATGACTCATAAACACCAGTCAATCATATACCTATCTATTTGTGTGCATTCTGTCTCTCATAGGGATTTTAGCTGGAAGTCTGCCCAATACATCTACAAAAGCAAAAAGTAGCATTGCAAAAAATAACTTTGACTTCACTCTTGTATGCCGCTTTTCATGAGCCAGTCAATTACTGATGGACAAAATAAAGTCTCACATTTTCCTCCCCGAATATTATAGAGCTGATGCCATAAGGTCTGCAACTTGTGATACAGTTTTTCTGCATCTCTGTTCACAGTAAAGCCTCTTCGAGACTATGAAACACTGTATCATCACAGGTAAACAGACTTGTAGCACATATATATTTATTTGCCAGCATACCACTAAAATAAAAGCTTTCATTAGGATGCAAATGGGAGAATTATAATTTTACAGTTGTACTACATTCTTTATTAAATGGTTAATTTTTATTTTATTTTACAGCAGTAGAATTCATAGTTCTCAGTCACATGAGTGGTGTGGAAAACTGGAGGGCAAAACATTTATTGAATTGCAGCTTGTGAATTTTCCGTCTGTTTTAAAACACAAATATTTAGATCACGTCTCAAAATTAGAAAACCTTTTAGGTGAATATATTGATGTTGCATACCATGCATAACATGAAATTTGGTGTGCTGCATTCATAATCTGGGTTTATATGCTTGCCTCTACCCACCTTATTTTGCAATGCAGAAGTAAGCTATTTTTTTTTTAGAAAGTGCGAGATTTCAGATTTATTAGCTGGTACTGGTAAATAACTAGAAGAAGTGTAGTAAACAATGCAGTGAAGTGAACAGTAGACAGTTGTGTAGACCTAATAGTCGTCATTTACTTCCAACATCTGAGCTGCTGAAGACGCAGTGGATTACTTTTGTTTTTGAAGGGAATGCGGCCCATGATCTACATATATGCGTCTGTTCATGCGAATCATTTGTGATCCAGCTTCACCTACAGAAGTGAGTATAACGTTTTTTTATAGGGCTGCCCCCTAATAGTTGACTAACTGTTATAGTCAATGACAAAAGGCTGGTCTGTAATATAGTACATCAGACAGGACATCCAAATGCTTAACCATCATTTATCGACCTCAAATATGGCTTTTCATCTGGAAGATGTATATAGTACACTTAAAAAAAGTTGTTTCAACTTAAAAAAGTAGGTTTTCATGCTGCCCTAAAATTTTAAGTTTACTTAACTCAAATATCCACGTTTTCTGTAGTACAACTTAACATTTCATGTTGACTAAACTTAAAAATTTAAGGCAACACAAACTTTTACTTATTTAAGTTGAAACAACTTTAAGTGTTTTTTTTTTTTTTTTTTTTTTTTACAGTGCAGCAACTTTACATGGCTGCTCAAAATTTATGTTAACCTAGAAAAATGTGCTGTTGAAGTGTCTGCAGAGTGTGGAAACTGAACAATAGCACGCTCACTGCAGTAATGCAGTCACTTGCTCTTAAAATAGTCATTTCTAAAAGTAATACATCTTTCGACTCTGTAAAGATTCTACATTTATTTGTGTGCACTCACAATAACAATAAAACACAATATAACTAAAGCAAACAGGATACGCTCATTGCCGTCTCTGTCTCTCAATGACCACTTATTTGTGAAAAGATCAAGGAAATTTTCATTTTTCAGTTCATGATCCCTTTAAAATGACATGATAACAAATACCAATTTGCATTATCAAGCAGGATAACAGACGGTTTTTATACAGGTAAAATAAAGGGAATGACCCTGGAAACCTTGTGCATTCAAGTTACAAATGGCCACACCCACTTTTACATTAAAAATAAGGTGGATATAACATACATCATCAATATGCTATATATTGAATCCCTGTCTTAGTACATACTTAGTACAAAAGTGGTAGAAATAACTGGTGAGCAGTGGAAAACTTGTTTTGCCCTCCAAGTTGGTGTGACATCATGTGAAAACTATGAATTATTACAGTGTAATTCTGATTTTGTTTAATATTTTTATCCAATAATAGTAACAGTTATTTGTATTATTTCATAGTTTTATTGAATGTTTATTGGAAGTATGGCCTATGAAAAGTCAAAAGAGTCTTTCTTTCTTTCTTTCTTTCTTTCTTTCTTTCATTCTTTCTTTCTTTCTTTCTTTCTTTACCCAATTCATTGAGGCCTAAATGATGGTTCATACACACAAAGAAAGTCTTCCTAGTAAAAAGTACTTTTTAGTTTTTTTAAATAATTTTTATGTTCTTTTCAGATGCACTCACCATTCTTTCCTACATGGAATAGTGCACTGCAAGCAGGACCGTCCCAAAGACGCACAGCATTCCCATCTGATTTCAAACTGACTCTTTCCACGCCCTCAAAACGGATCTCACACATTTCTACCCATCAAGCGCTCCACCGGAGCTTTAGCTAATGCGTAAGTGCCCTTCTCTGAAATTACTGTGTCTACTGTGATTACTTATAGCCTCAGACACTGATGCAGACATACTGAAGATCTGTACGTCCTCGTCTGTGCAGTGCGCATGAAGGTATAATTAACCACACAGTCTCGAGTCTCCTCATTTCAGTCTCAGTATATTAAACACAGCGTGTCTCGACCACATTTGGCATCCTAAGTATCTCCATACTTGAGTTGTGCAGACAAAGGAAAGGCTTTGTTTCTCTTTCATAATTGCATTGTGCGGACGCTTACGCAGTGACCAGCGAACAGTCACGAGGCGAGACGGCACACGCGCGCTCTCCGTGCTCTGTAAATTAGCATACCATCTGAATTCAGGGAGCACACGCAACTTTGGGGTCAATATGCATGTCAGCGGCGTGTGTGCGTGTGAGAAAGAGGGAGGGAGACAGAGAAAGGGCTCTCTCTAAGAAAGTCAAGTGGGGTTGACGGCTGAACAGTCTCTCTGCTTCTGTGTTCAGAATGGACGATTCTGTTTCCTACGCTTTGGAAAGCCAATCTCAGACTAACCCCAGTGAATAATCACAAATCCTTCTCTGCGCGTTTCAGTCTAGGACAGAAATGCCACACACACACATACACATACACAGATGTATCTTTGAATCTTTGAGAGGCAGCTAATCCAAACCACTTTAATAACTTGTGTCGATAAGGATGTCAATTTAATGCTTTTCCAAAAGACTGTTAATATCTTCACATGCTTAATGTCCTCAGCCAGCACTAAGTTTGACATCATTACACCCCCAGCTTTTGCAATCAGCTTTTCGCTAATAATTATGCATAGCAGTTTTGTTTAATTACATTATGAGTTTAATTCGCCTCCGTTTTAGCGCTTCAGCATTACACATCTATCAAAGCTTTCTAGCTCTGCGAACATGCGTGCGTGTGTGTGGTGGGTAATTATGAAATTGCATAGCTGAAAACACACACAGGCATACACACTGATGGCCATCACAACTACCATTAATTACCTTTGCAATTAATTGCATCTTTTATTGTTATTATTGTTTAATCGGCTCTATAAAACAAAAGCCAATAAAGAAAAATCTATGATCCATTATAATCAGCGGTTGTGGGTGACCAAAGAGGGTTGAGAGAAAGAGGAGAGAAACTATGTAATTACCGCCCTTCAAACCACAACAGCACCGTTCTAATCAAGCCTGTACGGAGGCCCAGCGTGCACACACACACACACACACACACATACACACGCACCTTCTCAGGTAGAGAAATCTAATTGAGGATGAGGGCTGAAAATTAAAATTAAAGCTTAACATTAGACACACATAACCTTGAGATACAATTTAAAGTGGCAAATTCTCAGAGAGAGAGAGAAATGTTACAACCTCGCATAAAGAACGCTAACAAAAAACGAGTGGGTTGGAATAATGAGGTTTTTTTCTGTATTAAATCCCTTTTTTATGCCACGAATCCATTTCTTCGAACCCCTCAGTCAGGAAGAGCTCTTTCCGTTAATCACTTCATTTTCCCGCTCAAATGGGTCGGCCCACTCGCAGACCTTGACTAAGTATGCAATGGAGGGATGGAAACATGCAAATGTGGGGCAAAATTATGAAAATATGAGGTTTGGATAGAAGGTTACTGCGAGAAGTAATTACGGGTGTTCGGTGGAAGGAGCTCCAGCCCCTTTTCGCTTTCGCTGACAAGCCTCGCTGAGGCAAATACGAGAGTGTGGAGCTAATGACTCTTAATGTGGCGATGCTGGCCATAATTTCATAGTCCTCGCTCTTAATAAGCGTAGATGTAATGAATTGGTATTTAGAGGAGAAACTGTTTCCATATATCCGTTTAATGCCATTACTGAGCAAATTAACCTTGCAGGGGATTCATTAAGCTCTGTTCCGATTGGTTGATCATGCGGGTGGAACAGGAAACGTATTAAGGATGGACAACCTTTAAAACGCCAAGCCTCAAAGTTTTAGTGTCGAACAAAGTAGTTAATAACCACGGCCGTAAATGTGCATGTCACGAGCGAGCCCACCGTTGTGACTAAACAACGCTTCAACCCTTCCCTCAGCCCACCTCTGGAGTGGAGCTGATTGACTCGTCATGTTTGAGAACCGCTCTGAGTTCAAGTAGAAGTTGAATCGCTCCATCGAGAGGTCATAAATGAGAAGATGATTGACATATGTCTTTATGACTCAGTCACTTTGACTGATGTTCTACAAACGGCAAGAACAGATGAGACAAAGATAAAAAAAGAAAACATGTCTTCACATCAATCTTACTGTGAGAGCAAATCTGATTGATTCAGTATCTTTATATAGCATTCATTCACTTTCTCTCCTTTTTTCCTCTTCTCCCTGTACTTGCTTCATCTCAGTCCAACTGTTTCTTTAACCATATTCGATTCTGAACACATTTCAAACGTTTTTTTGTATTGGACAAGCAACTGTTTGGTTTAGAGATGTCACGATTCCTTGATTCAATTTGACTTGATTTTAAAAAAAGCCTTGACTGTTTGCAGAATAACCAGCAAAATACCAGAAATGGTGCAGTCGTCTGACGGGAATCTATGAAACGCATTATTAGACCGTTTTCAAATTCTGCATGATATATTAAACCCATTTTGTACATTTTAAAGTTAAATTATTCTATGTAATGCACTTTGAGAGTTCAGAACAAGAGCTCCAACCCATGTTCTTAACTAAGAAAAAACACAGTGAATTAACTTTAAAGGGGACTTTAAAGGTGTTTTAGGAAGCCAAACAAATTAGGATATAATAATAACAATAATGACAGTAATAGCCATATATTGTAAAACAACTGCATTGCAAAATAAATGAAAATGAATATTTCATAGGTATATTGTTTTTGCTTTACACTATAGTAGGGAAATTACAACACTTCTTTCCTAATTTCTACACTTTAAAGAGATATTTTGAATTTGGACTGCAGTAACGGTTCCCATTTAAACCACTAGCTGTCAGCAATTCATACTGCACTTTTAAGCTTTTATTTTGACGGAAACGGCAGTAGAGCTTTTATTTTGAAGGAAAATTCCAGCTTCAACTTTATAGATATTTTAAAAACTACACTTTTTGCCTGGAAGACCTATC
>JAHKKF010528250.1:8536-22227 GCA_019740295.1 Labeo calbasu
TTCATCGACTGGCCGCTAGAGGCTGGCTGCAAAAGGGAGTCAATCCCATAGACTCTCCATGTTAAAATGCCCAACTTCACAGCAGAAAAAAATATGTTCACAGCCTGGTTCAAAAAGTGGTTTTGGTCTATATAGCTAATTTAGCCCTTCATGTCAACTGTGAGGGGAGTGAATTTTTTTATAACTCATCCGTTTAATTTATATTAAGACTTAAAGTTCTGCATAATTTAGGGCGTGGCCACTTAAGTGACAGGTGGATTGCCGCTGCTGTCACCACCGTCGCGCTCGGCGGGCGTAGTTTCACGTCCCGCCTATTTGCCCATTTTCGATTATCCGGGAGTGACGTGCAGTGACGCGATTCCAAGATGGCGACGGCTGACTCCCGCCCACTAAGAGCTTCAAAAATGCTTCGGAAACCTACGGGTGACGTCACAGACACTACGTCCATGTTTTTTACAGTCTATGGCGCCGACATGCGTTTGGATCACCTTTTATTTTTATTTTTCATTGCCATACTGCCAAACTGTCTAATTCTGATGTTTGGTAATATTTCTATTCAAAATCAAGATTCCTTGATTTCTAAAAAATAAAATCGTTGGCAAAACATTAAATTCGAATTCATCAGAAAAATCACTCAGCCCTACCCTCAATGACTTCCTTCGAATCCAATCCAAGTCGAATCCAATCTGAGTTATATTAAAAATTGTCCTAGCTCTTCCAAGCTTTATAATGGCAGTATGCGGGTGTTTCTGTTCAACAGTCTAAATGAAGTCCAATGAGGCACATCCATCCATAATATTAAAGTGCTCCACACAGCTTTAGGGGGTGAATAAACCCCTCCTGTAGCGAATCACTGTTTTTTGACAATAAAAATATCCATATTTAAAACATAAATCACTTTTCTCTTGCTTGCACTAACTGTCATACGTGCAAGCTGTTCTGGACAGATGACGCAGGGCGTTGACGTTGTGTATGTGCCACTGATCTTGCGAAAACCAACATTTGTTTACAGGAGCAAAGGAAGCAACGTTTGCTTACTTTAGCAAAGGAAAACCAGTCTCCTCTTGGCTTATACTGAAATCCTCTGGCATTTTTCTTTACAAATCCTCCTTTTGTACTTCTAATTCGTGACTGGTGTTTTGTTTTGCTCTCCCTTCTTCGCTTCCGCATTCGTCACTTCTCAGTGGCGAAGGTGCAATGCATACGTACGGAGCCCGCAAAGTCACCTGTAGGAGAAAAAAAACCATCCGTGGCGACGGTTTTGCAATCCATCGTCAGTTTAGAAACTGTACTCACAGATTCTTAAACTGTTCCCTCGGTTTAACAAATCGTGCCCACAGATTAATAAACCGTACCCAGGAATTTCGATTTTGTAAACCGTACCTTTGTACACAAAAACGCACCGATTTGCTAC
This sequence comes from Labeo calbasu, assembly GCA_019740295.1. Classification (NCBI taxonomy): domain Eukaryota; kingdom Metazoa; phylum Chordata; class Actinopteri; order Cypriniformes; family Cyprinidae; genus Labeo; species Labeo calbasu. Next base: position 9,951 of record JAHKKF010528250.1, read on the forward strand.
AGGAGGCCTTTATTCACCCTCTGAAGCCATGTGAGGCGCTTTTTAATATGGATGGATACACTTTATTGGACTTCATTTGGACTGTTGAACAGAAGCACGAGCCCACTGTCTTTACAAAGCTTGGAAGAGCCAGGACAATTTTTAATAAAACTGAAACTGAAAGACAAAAGTCATACACACCTAGGATGCCTTGAGAGTGAGTAAAACACGGGATAATTTTCATTTTTTGGGTGAACTAACCCTTTAATTATTGTTGTGCGTTTAATTCACAAAATTCCATCTTCTTGACTCATTAAAGCAAACTAAATTTGTCATTATTGCCTTCACTATCACTACAAAAAAAATTTGGAATTACCCCTTTATTAGGGTACTTGTTATGCTCTGACTACCACGAAAACTCATTTAATGTAAGATTAGCTTGTGTAATTGACACAAATACTTTGTAAACATTCTTTTACACTATTTGTACTTTAAAAACTTCATTTGTCGCACTGCAGAATCAATTGATATCAACTTTTGGTTACAGTTTGCCAGAAATGTTTGACTTTCAAATCGTTCCAAAAATGTTGTAAACAGCAGCAGTAGCAGTTATTTATTTTTATTGCCATGTCAGCATTTAAGCAGCCTATCTTCATGGCAAAAACTAAGCATGAATAATACACACGACACATAAACACAAAATAAAAACCAAGCAAACACAGTTGCAATTATACAAGATTTTTTACATTAACATTTGATAAATAATCTAAAATCTTTTCTGGTAAAATCCCTGAGTGAGCGTACTTCATAAAAAAAGTTTTCTACTTGCATTCATGTGGTAAACAGAAACCCAAACATGCTTGCCTGACTTGCAAGAACTAACAAGATTTGTTCTCATATCACACAAGTACAGCTGAGCTCCCGTTTACCATATTTGTTCTATCTATAAACACTGATCAATGTTTATATGTAAATAAAAGCATAATTTACTTATGATCTTCTTTTTCAGAAGATTTGGATTAAATGGCAAATATAATAGAAATTACTTCTACAATGTCATAATTAACTCAAAGTTTTGGATGAATGAACTTTCAATGGATAGACTCTCAGGTTTGATTAAAATGTCTGTATAAAATATCTATATTATGGTTCAAAGTTGAACAAAAAATCACATGGGTTTGGAGAAACATAAGAGAGAGTAAATTATGACCATTTCAAAAAAGAAAATTGTGAACTCCCTTTAAGGTTAAGAAAAAAAGTTGCAAAAATACTGCAAAACGTGTTCTAATGTATATGCTTTTTGTTATACGTTCATATATATATTTTATCTAAAAATCTTGATTAAAAGCAATTCATTAACACACTGTATAAACTAACCAGAAGTACAGAATTTACAATCTAGGTCTTTAAAAAGCTCACTGATTGCTAATTTAAAAATTAATCATTTTACAGAGTTGATAATTTGTGAGTCACTGACCCTTTTTCTTTTACCACATTACAACGGTATGACAGCCACTGAAAGTGGAGTAGTGAGACGAACTGGTGGTAATGGAGGTGGGTGGGCCAGCTGGAGGTTTCCCCACTCGCAGCGTGGGTTGACATGAAGGGCTGATGGGCGGGGGTTTTCTGTGCAATTCATTTATTTGAAATAATACCACCACACACCCTCTTATTCACTATAAAACCTCTCACTATTCTGACCAAGTTCTAAAGCAGAACATGGGGAAATTTTTAGAGTACCATGTATTGCCGTTTCGATGTATAAAATCTTTATCTTATTATGAAAAGCGTAGGAGAGACCACACCGTTTGAGCATGTCTCCATTTTTACGCCAAAAGTGGTAAAAATCTAGCAACAGATTCCATTCTGCTGGGTATCTGAGACATACAGTTGGCTAGAATACATGTCATTACATGTCAGTCTGGCTAAAGCAGATGCTTTTTATTTTTATTTGTGGGAATCCCCATTTCATTGCAACCATAACAGTACTGTAAATCATCTGTGGTATTAAGATGCCATCAAAGCCTTTCATAAAACAGAAAACCTCATCTGCTGATAAAAAGAAGACATTTAAAGTCACAAAATGTAGCTTTTCACTCATGTGTGACTGATAAATGATTAACCAAGCCGTGATAAGCAAATACGATTTGAGACCATCTTGAGACAGAAAAGGTATTTCCCAGGTTGGGTAAGCAGACCAGAAATGTATTTCCCTGTAATCTCAACACTTTGCTCTGCGCCGTTGTCAAAGTAAATCCCACATATATGGAAGAGGCAGGATGATAACAAAAAGAGAAGCACAAAGTGCCACTTTCTCTTTAACCAAACCACCAGGCCGTTCAGACAAAGCAAGCAGGTCTTGAATTGGGCTGGAAGCAGCACAGATGTGCTCCGTCATGCAGGCATCTCCGCCAGCAGGTGCTACGTTTGTCACTGCTATTGTCTGCTTATCTACTTCCTCTCAGGAGAAACCAAGACCGCCTCTGTTTTGGCTGTGGATTTCATTCATGCAACCCTGATTTGTCTTTTTCCTTTCTTTTCCTATTTCTCATCTCTACTGTAAATCTCTAGATGTTTACGATTTGTTTTCTTCTAATGTCTTTTCCTCTCATCTCTGATTTCAACCTCCTGTGAGAGATAAGTCTAAACTGCAAACACGTTTTCATCAAATAATATCTGTGTGAATTATTTTCGTCCTGTGGATCACAGCTCACCTTCCGCACATATGGCAGCAGGAAACAGCTCCTTCAGCAGATCTCCCAATGTAAGCGCGTGGCCCTCAGGAGACACTGGTCGGAAGAGCTTTTGGATGAACGGTCTGTCACTCATCGTCTAAAATTAGACAAATATAAAACCTGTTAGACTGATTATGACAGTAGAATCACAGTATAAAGTTCTCAAAAAAATGCAAAAAATCTAAATTGTGTCACTGCAAAATGTTGAAAGAATGTGTCTATTCACCAAAAAAAAAAAAAAAAAAATTTGCACACTTTGGTTACACTTATTTTGTGGATAGTTTTATTGTGGTGGTCCGTTTTCATGGCATTTGTTTGTATTAGTGAYATGTGGCTTGTGTTTATATCCACGGACACTGCGGATCATCCGTGGATCGGACATAATACTAATGAAAGTATAAACAATTAACATTCTAATTAGTTGCAGGCGGGTCCCTGGTGGATGAAACAAATTATTAATAATGGAAATATGAACTACATTTTCTAAACTGTGGATATAATTTAGCTTAATTAACTATTGCTGCATAATTATCAAAAGTGGTTAACAGTAAACTAAACACTAATTTCAATTAATGTGATTTATATTTTAGCTGGAAAAAAACTGGACATCTCAGAACATCTCACAAAACATCTCAGACTAACAGATACACAAAAATAAACGCCCTTCAACGAAAACTCAAGATCTAGATTGCAATTTAACATTGCAAAGGCCAAATATAATGATAATGTCATTAAATCTCTGAGGAGTTTGTTAGAGCGTAAAACATGCAACTTCCTGTTGCCAGCAGGTGGCGCTATGGCTATAACTGAATATGGTCATGGGCATGTGTTCAGGGCAGGACTCAAACATGTGAAGTTTGGTCCAGATCAGACATTGTATGTCTGATTTATAACAATTTATTTTTTCATGGCGAAACATCGAAGCAATTTAACGTCACAAAGGGCTTTAGATTACACCTACCAAATTTGGTGTTGATCTGTTTAAATCTCTAGGAAGAGTTTGTTTAAATACAACACCTGTAAATGGCAAAAATGGCACAAAACTTGCTGAAAAAATTCAAAATAACAGACTTCCTGTTGGGCTTCGGACTTCGTACCGGGGAACTGTTTTGTAGGTATTGGTGTGTTACATGTGTGTACCGAATTTTGTACATGTATGTGAAACACAGCTCGAGAGGTACTTTGTTGACATTTTATAGGTGGCGCTATCGAGCCATTTTGCCACATCCACTTCCGAAACCCATATCAGATGTAAATTTTCACCACTTTTGGCGTGTGCAAAGTTTCATGAGTTTTTCAGCATGTTCATCATTTTGGATAGGAAAAGAAAGAAGAAGAATCTGAGCAATTCCAATAGCACCATCGGTGCTCGCGCCCTAATAAATAAAAGATTTTGACTGATTGTACTTGATTGGCAAGTTTACAAAAGTAATCTTTCTGCCAGTTCCAAAATAAACAACAACCTTATCAATAGAAAGTTAAAAGTTCAGAAGGTTCCAAGTCAGTATGAAGTGAAAATTCTGTTGTCTAAATGCACCTTTCCTACTGTGAATAATTCATCCATGCATATTTTATTTATTTACTTATTTTTTAATACACCAATTTTTTACTATCAACTGCAAACTAACATCGAGCTGTCTCGAGCTGTGTTTCCAGGTCTGCCTCCAAACAATCAAAAACTTAGATAAAAGTAACCAATTGACATTTTTTGTTTTCTTTTTCAATAATCCATTTCACTCGGATATACAATTGGTATATTCAAGAAAAGATTGCTACTTAAAGAGGTCATGGCATGAGAAATCAAAACTGCTTTGATCTTTTGGCATATAAGAGGACATCACCCAGGCACAGACATTTGCATAAATACTGCCTCCAGAGCAAGGCATCGACGAATAGTCATCTTCTCACCATAGGCCCTGCCCACTGGTGTTCAGTCACGTAACGGGCTGAATGTGAGTGTCACGTCGCATAAAAAGCAAACAGTTATTTACAATCACTGCCGCTATCTTGTCTACACTGATGCGCATTCACTTTCTGACACAGTCCTCGCACTTGAGTCTGTTTGCTTTGACGCGTCTGGTTTAAACAAGTGGATGGTTTATTTTTAATGGCATCCTGGATCGTGTTTGAGGATTGATCGGAGCATTTGGTTTTGTAAATGAGGCACATCGTTATGTAGAGTTCACAAAGAAACATTTGTTGAAAGATGAAGCAGTACTAGATCTGACTGCAGCTGCATTACAAACAGTAAATTATTTCATAATGCTTTGTCTGGAAATGAGAGGTTTTTTTTATTTAATTTTATTTTTTTGATAATGTTGTCAAAACACTCACATGCAATAGCGAGGGCACGTTGATACTGTTTCCTATGCAATGACATTAACCAATCATAACAATGGCTGATTACTGAGAAGCCTTAAAGGACCCGCCCCTTAAAACAGGTCATTTTAGACAGAGGGTCAGAATAAGGGTTGAAAATAATCTTTTTTTTAACATTATAAGTAATTCAGCTTTATTTTTCTTGTTTGCTTTTGTTAAATTGTATTACCTACATCTTTGTGCTTTCTAGACATTGGTATTGGCACAAGCACATAATGGTCAAATTTACATACATTTATTTTAACTAAACCTTTTTTTTTCTTTTTCCTTTTTTGAATTTGAGAATGATATTTCTTTTAAGAGTAGGGACAGGCTTCATGATTCATCCTGAAAAAAAAGGATGCATTTTATAAAAATAATAAAATACTTGTTAATATTCATGAAGAGCTATTTCAGATTATCAAATATAAGCATGTTTGTAGAGTATGACGTACGGTATACACTGGAATATTGGACAGCAGTCAACGCTCAGATTACCAAACAACAACACCGCCAGCAAAATCCAGTGACGCAGATATAGCACAGAATAACACAATGACTACATACACCGACCACCTACACTCAAGTGAGTACACTTTTCCTTTGAGCTTTCTAAATTTCCTTTTCTGTCATCTTTAGCCAGTCTGCATACATGACTACAGCTGCAAAAAACGGCATCTGTGTCATTTCAACGTACCCACTTTTCACAACCCATAAGAAGTGCTAACAACAAATAATTCATTTGTTAATATCTTGTCAGTTAGCAGCTGTTTTAAACCCACAAAAGTTGGGTGTACCGTTGTGAATTGCTGAATAAGATATTAAGTGGATTAACAGCCGGCAGTCACGGCATAGTCTTTCCTTTGGCCTTGAGCGAGCAAGCGAGGTGTCGAATGCTGGACAGGATCCAGTTTTCACACACAACTTGCATGTGGTCAGTGATAGAGGGTATCATTCTGTAAGATCTGGACCTGTGGTGACAAACAGCGGCCTGACAAACAATAGGAGTCAATCTTGGTGCTGTGAAAAGGAAACTGGTGACACGACGGCTCAGGTAGTCCAGCTGACACCGACACCCTCAGGTCTCAGGAAGAGAAGGTGTCTCAGGATGCTACGGCCTCGGTCAGGTTACCAGAAAAACTGACTCACTGCTCACTTGCACCAAGATCATCTCTATAGTCAGAGAAGAGAGAGTGTGAGAAGTGACAGCTACTTCGTTGCATTTTTAAACGGCAGCATTAATTATTGACCTCAGCATTATCCAAAAGGCTCCTGATACCGATGAGAAGTGTGATACTCTGGGTGCCGACACTTTCTTTTCAACTCCCCTGACACCCTAGCTGGCAAACCAGCACATGAACCACACGACAGACATCATTAGCCTTTCTCCAAAAGCAAGAGACCAGAGAAAAGAGATGCTTGGAGATCTCAGAGCTCATGATCAGAGGCTGACTCTACTCTTTAGAGTATGCAGATAATTATAGGTTCTTTAAGCAATAATCTGACTGTAAAACACAAAGTAAGTCACTCAGGGAAGGCTGAATCTTGCCTTAATCAGATGAGTCCAAACAATATTCGAACGAGTCAAAAAATATCAAACTTGAATTTTAGTATTAAAATATACATATATTAAAATGTAAAAAAATCTAACAAAAAATAAAGAAACAAATAAACCAATTTAAAAAAAAAATACTATATATATATATATATATATTTTTTTTTTTTTTCAAATAAAAAAAAAAGGAAAAAGGTCAAAATAACCAAACTGTTATTCAAACGATGAATTCAAACAATCAAATAAATATTCAAATGACTGTATCAATTCAAATATTTAGACAAATATTTGCACTGTAAATTTAAAACAAACTGTCAATTCAAATATTTAAATATTGAAATTGGAATCAATTGGAATGTTCAAACTGTCAAATCCAACATTAAAACAGCTGACTGCAGAATTAAAAAACAAGGGAATTTGTTAAATATAGCATTCTTGGAATTAATTAAACTACAAATTAATTAAAAACATTTTTTTTTAACAATTTGCCAATAGGTGGTAATGTCACAATAGATATGTTATGTTTTTTTTTTTTGTTTGTTTGTTTGTTTTTGGGAATGAGATTTATTTTAATAATAAAGGCTTGACAAAAAGAGAGAGGAAAAAATGCATTTTGCAAAAATAACAATGTTGTTTGTATTCATAAAGAGTGGTTTCAGATGTTTTTTTTTACATTTTGCCATCATATTTGTTAATGACTTACACTAGACCAGTTAGATAAATCCAAAAGCTATCAAACTGTATCAATGTGATGATGCATTGCATTCTTACAGTAATAACTGAACACTGCTCTGATTGGGTTTCTAATAAAGCTGCTGAGAGAGCTCTTAGAGAGTAATCCATCTCTTAATTAATTACTTTGTTTGTCTGTTTGTAAAATGGTATTTTTAAAAATACATATTTGCAAAATTATATTTTTAATTACATTTTCATATTTATAAAAAAAAAAAAAAAAAAAAAAAAAAAAAAAAGCATATTTGCTTTGGTCTCCACATGCCAAAATTCTAATTAGTTTATGTCTATTAGACCATTACACCTTTACAATCAACATAAATCCAAAAAACGCAGAATTTACAGAATGTAATGCTAGATGTCCATGTGACACTCAAGCTTATATAAAATAATCTCAGAATGCTGGTGGACACAGGATACAACAAAACATAAGAGTAAAAGAAATTCTGACTTACTTCCAAGAATCACTTCTTTCATGCATTAAAAAAGTAAATAAAAGCTAATTGCAATTTCATGTGTCTTGTTTTGTTGCAGCCAAGATTAATTTATTTATTAATTAATTATTAATTTTCATTAATAAATAATAAACAAAACTAAAAATTATATCACTCTCCTGAACGTTTTGGAATGTTTTTCACTAAAACCAATAAGTTCAGCAAGTGTCATGTTGACAAAAGTGTCATAAAGCATGATATAAAGTCATATTTTTAACATTTCTGCTACTGTACATGTCTGTAGAAAGTAAAAAAAAAAAAAAGAGACAGAGAGAGAGAGAGAGAAAATACCTGATATATTCTAAAGGGAATATAGCGGAAGCCTCCCTCTTCAGTAGGATACTCCATGAGTTTACGATTCATGGCCCAGAACTGGTCGAATTTATCTGATAAAGGAAAGAAATTGTTTTAATCAATGACAGTAACTCATGTTTCATGTTGATTCTCTTTAATTTGATCAATTTGGTTAATTCTCAGTCACAATTTACTTTCACTGTTTGGATTAAAGATGCAATGAAAGTGAAGGTGACTAAGGCAGTCAGTCTCATCTGCTTAGCATCTCATCTTGTGCTCCACAGAAGAAAGAAAACAATTTAGTTTTGGAACAAAATGAGTCCAAGAAAAGGCCCATTCACATTAAGAACCATAAATACAAAATAACTATAACTATATTAGCATCCACAGCAGCGGACAATAACATTCTATTTATTATAAACATGTGATGCATTTCTGTCGTCTGCCACTTTAAATGCTTGAGCACTTTCAAAGTTGGGCAGATTCTGACTGGCTGTCATTTATACAGCCAATGTATTTATTGTTATTCAGCTGGAAAAAAAAAAAAAAAACATTCTGAAAGTGTTTCCAATGATATCATTCCACTGTGTCATTAACATTATAGCTGTGATGTGGATTTTCCTATTTTCAGAAAAGTACAATGATTATTGAAGTTTTATAGTTATTGCATGTAACTTTGGAAAAAACAGGCATAAAAGTTCTGAACTGAGCCGTCACGCTGCCTGCGTTCTCACATGTGCAGGTGAAAATCAACATCCGCTTAGAAATTGTTACTTTCTCTGCTCACACACTCTCATCAGAGAACAGGACAGCTGTGACAGTGTGTTATCAAAACATCTATGCTTCTGAAACTTACACCTCTCAGTTTATCTGCAGAGCTTCACATTTTCACCTTTAAATTAACTACTGAAACCACTGCCCACATCGCGCACGCTAACTCTCAGATGAAAGTATGGGTTTGAAGTTACTTGAACTTCCAACTTAAGGCTGGAATACACTACACAACTTTTAAAGAAATAGTCCACCCAAAAAGAAAATTTAATCATTCCCAGGACATGATATTGATGAATTTGTTTCTTTATCTGAACAGATTTGGAGACTTTTAGCATTACATCATTTGTTCACCAGTGGATCCTCTGCAGTGAATGGGGGTCGTCAGAATGGAGTCCAAACAGCTGATTAAAAACATCACAATAATTCACAAGTAATCCACATGATTTCAGTCCATCAATGAACTCCTTGTGAAGCAAAAAGCTGTGTGTTTGTAAGAAATAAACCCACTATTAAACCTTCATTCAAAAGTTCATTATAACTATTCAAAATAATACTTTCTCTAGTGGAAAATGTCCTCTCACATCAAAATCCACCTACATATTTCAAAAAGCTGCTTCTAAGCAGCACTTAACCTGTGCATATTTCTCTCCTGATTAAGCCTTGACTGAGACAGATGAGACCAGAAAAACATTTCCTCTGGAAAAAGCAATATTTTAGATATAGCACTTGCCTTAAAGATGGATTTATTCATTACAAACACGCAGCTTTTCACTTCACAAAATATTAACTGATTGATTGGAGTCGTGTGGATTACTGCAATGTTTTTATCTGTTTGAATTCTGACAGAACCCATTCACTGCAGAGGATCAATTGGCAGGCAAGAGATGTAATGCTTAATTTCTCAAAATCTTTTCCCAAGAAGAAACAAACTTCTTTTGGATTTCAGAAAGTTTTCATTTTGGGTGAGCTATTCCTTTAAAATCTGAACAAATTTTCAAATTCTTCATTCTCTTTACAACTCTTTACTCTTTCCCACTCAAATCACAACTCACTGCTAGGAGACACATGACAAATAAAGAGAATATCTTTTCTAAAAATCAGCTCAAAATATATAACATTTTTAATATCTTAATTAGGGCTGGTATTAGGGCACAGCACTTAGCCTATTGCTCATGTGATATTGCTTAACTATATGATGTAAATATGAGACAAAAACTCAAACAGGGGCATTTTTGCCCCATATCTGGAATTTTAGGGACATTCTAACTATGTTCTCTAGGCTCCATCATACAGTGAGTTGTTGCCCAACCTCATATTTGTCATCAATCAACTGTATGAAATGTCAGATGACCCACGTGGGTCCGGTGCAGGGCAAGTGCATTACATAAGTTTTAACATGTTATTTTTCACTGTAATTAACTAATTAACATGTTAAATTGCTAGTCCTAATCCTAATATATTTAATATTTTAAATTCCAATATTCTAAAGTCTAAAGATAAAAAAAATTATAAAAATCAGTCTGTGTCTTTCACACACTACGTGATTTCTGTGAAATCTGTCAACTCTGACAGCTAAAAATCTCTAAACTGGCTAAGGTTTTCTACAAATGTGGTCAACTCACCATATAGTAGTTAGATAGTAAGTAAATGATCACAGAACTTTCTCTTTAGGGCAAGAGACTAACTCGGCAATTTAAAGATTTTTGGCTATTTTGCTTCCATAACTTGTCTTCTTTAAAGAACTCCACTTTCAGAACAATAATTTACAAAAAATGTACTGACCCCCTTGTCATCCAAGATGTTCATGTCTTTCTGTCCTCAGTCGTGAAGAAATTATGGTTTTTGAGGAAAACATTTCAGGATTTTTCTCCATGTAATGGTCCTCATTGGTGCCCCGATTTTGAACTTCCAAAATGTAGTTTAAAGGCAGCTTCAAAGGGCTCTAAACGATCCCATCCAAGGAAGAAGGGTCTTATCTAGCGAAACGACCTGTCATCTTTTCTCGTAAAAAAAAAAATAATAATTAGTTTACTTTTTAAGCACAAAAGCTCGTGTAGCAGAGGCTCTGGGATGCGCATCCACGACGCTACGTACTACTGAATCACATTGAAAGGTCACGTGGAATGTAGGCGGAACTACAGACCCAGTGTTTACAAAGTGAATACGCAAAGACTAAGGAAGTGCAAGTAAGTCAAACACTGTTTACAAACTAAAAGGTACAATGATGTAAAACGATTCTGAAGCTGTAGGAGAAAGCGAGATAGAGCTTTTCACCACACTCTACCTTTTTGAGCCGGAGTACACAGACCATGAACTTAGACGTGATTCGTAGTGTCGTAGTGTATACTTTTTGTGCTTAAAAAGCATACAAATTTTTATTTTCCAAAAAAAATGACAGATCGTTTTGCTAGATAAAACCCTTCTTCCTCAGCTGGGATCGTTTAGAGCCCTTTGAAGCTGCATTTAAACTGCATTTTGGAAGTTCAAAATCGGGGCACCAATGAAGTTCATTATATGGAAAAAAAAAATCCTGAAATGCTTTCCTCAAAAACCATAATTTCTTTACGACTCAAGACAGAAAGACATGAACATCTTGAATGATAAGGTTGTGAGTAAATTATTTGTAAATTGTTGTTCTGGAAGTGGAGTTCTCCTTTAACACTAGTGGAAAGAAAACATCCACATTTCAGTCTTTATTTTATTACACTTTATTTATTTTGATCTGTAGATTTTAATTACAATACATATTTTTTAAGGAAGTTCGCTCAAAATGAATATTTTCTCCTGCAATCAGCCAGAAATCTCACATACATACACCAAACTCTATAGTTTTATCTATATTCCGAACATTTCTACAGAAGACTTTGTTCATTGCCTGATTTATATAAGATTTTATTCCTAAAAACAAGGTAATTTTTTTTTTGTTGTTGTTGCTGTTGACAGTATTTCTGATTTATGGAGGGATAAAAAGAGATACGCAAAAACCTTGAACAAAATAAAACAAGAATTGTGAACTTGGCTTTATCTAAAGTTCAGACATCTCTAATGTCTTGCCTTAACAGTGAATATGTACACTACCGTTTAAAATTTTGGGGTCAGTAAGACTTGTAATAGTCTTTAAAGAAGTCTCTTATGCTCATCAAGGCTGCTCATCTATATAAAAATATAGAAAAAAACAGTAATATTGCAAAATGTTTTTACAATATAAAATAAGGTTTTTTATTTTAACATACTTTAAAATAGAATTTATTCCTGTGATGAAAAGCTGAATTTTTATCAGTTGTTACTCCAGTCTTAAGTGTCACATGATCCTTCAGAAATCATTCTAATATGCAGATTTATTATTAGAATGATCA
>JAHKKF010528251.1:0-36445 GCA_019740295.1 Labeo calbasu
AGGACCGAATCGATGCAGGACTTAAATCCTAATATTCTGGAATAGCAACGGCAAATGTGTTAATAATGCGTGTTTTGGATTTGGTTCATACTTCATAATTGGGTCTCACTGGCAGTCAACTTTTCTATCAGGGCACAGGTGCAGGTTTTTGCTGCAGGCCCCCCATTAAATCGTTTTCCAGACAGAAGAAACTACGTGCAGGACGCCTGTGAAACTATTGTTGCTTTTTTTCCTTTGATCACTTTTCCAATTGCTCAATGCATTCTTTTCCATTTGTTTTCTCACCCAGAGCTTAGTGGAATGTTAAAATGCCTTTTTGGCATGTTTTTTTTTACGCTACTCCGATTTATGCTACTTGGCTTTATTCATTTCATTTCTGTGTCCAGTTAGAGTAGTAACAGTATTCGTTCTCGTCCTTCGTATTCGGTCTCTTTCCATACTCAAGCTGCTCAGAGCCAACAGTGTCATCTTGAAAGAATGCATTAAGCATGCAGAGAAATATTTTATGATAGGCGCTATTGTAAACAAAGAAAAGTGTAATTCTAGCCTTATGATGAAACACAGACTCTAGAAGATGTGTCAAATAAGATTTCGGAAACTCAGATTGTGATTCTCAGTGTAAAGCTGAATGGAAACCTTAATGAATGATCATCTGAGCATTCATCACCACTCTAATAAGCAGCAGGAAAATATCTGAATACACTTACACATGCAGTTTTAAGAACGATATTGTGTCTGAATTTTATTTTAAAGTATTATTGCCTTTTCTAAAAGAATAGGGAATATATGAGTCAAGGAGGGGCTAGGGGGAGGTCTAGACATCTTAGATCAGCTTCTATTTGGTAGTCTCCAGCTGAGAAACCTGGAGAGAAAGCCAGAGTCAGCTTTTCCGTCTACTGATAGCCTGCACGGGCTCCACATTAAGGCAGTTAAATCACAGGGAGGTTTACCATAATGCTGGCCACATTCAAGTCATCTGGGAATGTTCATAGGCAGCCCACTGTGGCCTTCCTCAGGTTAAAATGGGAAAAGTGATGTAATGTATAAGTGTAGTGCAGAAATGGTATATGTGGAGGAGAGTCCAATGTTGAGACCTCAAAAGAACACGCAGACAGGCCTTGGGGGAATACGTGAACATCACATTTTCCAAGTAGTGATATGGAATAACTGTCATAAAAAGTGTAATATTTTTACAATATGTGTAACAATACACTGAAACATCAGATGCATTGATCTAATTATCTTGTCAAGTTGTTTTAGACCCAAAACCTGATCAAAGATACAATGTACTTTTCTGAACCCATCCAAAAAGCTGCAAATATTTATGTGCCTCAAATATCCAGTGACCCCGGTGAACATCCGGTAATCATGGCATTGCATGACTTGTTTACAGCAAGACGTTTTCATGTGAATGAACAAGATGTTCTCCCAGTTTGGAAAGAAACATATGTTGTTAGCCAGTCATATGTCCTTAGTAAATGTTTCCATGCCATGTACTCCATTTATTTAGCTCTGTACATGAAAACTAAATGATTTCATTTTTGATCATTTTGATAAACCTAAGCAGTACAAGCACTGTATAAAACAGGACTTATTTGCTGAAGAGTTGACGACTGTGTTTCTTTCAGCTCTAGATGATTATAGAACATTCACAGTGAAAATAAAATCTTAGATGGGCTCAACATGACGTTGAAAGGTGTATTTTTAAGGTAAGGCATTCAATCAAAATGCGTGTTAGAAATCATTTAGTTTTGTTAATACTTTTACAACAGCTGAAGGCAAAAATGGTCACCACCACTTCATCTCAGACAGATGTTGCCGATCAGCTCGGAAAACACTCAGCCATTATTTTTCTAGTGACTAATATGTTCCTCAACTCTGGAGTCTGGCCCAGCATGTACAGTCATTCTTACTCTACAGGTTCCACGAATCCCTCTTTTTAAAAACATTTTTTGAACCTATAATTCACAGATATTCTTTATATGTCATCAGCCTGTCCATTATGTAAATGTTAGTATATTCCCTATACATTTCCCGTACACGTCAAAGGTCAAAATGTGACTATGTCATTCCTTACCTTCAGGTAAATAGAGGGTAAAGAAATGTTCTTGGGTTTGATTGTAAATGCTTTTTTCCTGATAAATGCTTTTAAAAACTGAGAGATAAGTCAAAATTATATTTGAGGTAATGAACGGCATGCCAGAGATGAAAATAACATTCCCGTATAGTCATTTGCTCAGTTAGTAGTTTCATTTAAGTCAATTTTCATTGTGTTTATTTATCTGCCTTTCCTCCCCTTCAAGTTACATACTTTAGGGGAATGACACTCCCTATATTAAACAGGATGTTTATCACTATGAAGTAGCAAACAACCTCTGGCAATGAATATCAAACCACAGCTGATGTGACCAGCACTGTCATTTAGAGTGGGAAGAACTGTTCTTTCAGTAATAACCCTTTAAAGGGCAAAACCATAAAAATGTCAGAAAATTAATTTATTGCAATTTTCCATCTTATTGGGACTCAGATAATACAATTTCATGATTTTTTTCCAAAACTTGACTCTTATTTTTGATTTTAATGTTTGTATCCCCCAGGATACGTCGCCGCTTTGGGGGTATAAATTCACTGAATACAGAACACATGTTTATCAGTGCTTGTTGCAACATTTTAAACAAATGGTTGTAATTTCTGAACGCTTTGGAAAACAGACCTAAGGTTGTTGTTTTTTTTAAGATGACACAGAGTATTGCTGCTATGCTATTGCTGAAAGCTTTTTTAAAAGTATAAAAAAGTTATAACATAGTTTAAGTTTACAGTAAAGATAATGTTTTTTTTTATTTATATATAATATATATTTTATAAAATATGTTGCACTCTAAAATTGCTATATAATCAAAGCCAAATGACTAACCAAGTAATGCTCCAAATTTGAAGTTGATAGCACAAAAATTTTGTTTGGGCACTATACCAAAAATAACTACTGGGTTACACCCAAACTCTATTGAATTTGTTTGATGCCGTTTTTTGTCAAAAATCAATCAATTTCTGTCACAATATCACTTCTATTACAAAACAGTCACCAAATAATTTTTTATATATATAAAAAGGTCGCGTTAACCGAAAATGATCTGTTAGGGCTGTAAGTCAATATATGTATATATATATATATATATCAGAGGTTGACGGACAGGGTCGATGAAGGAGAAATCTGAATTTTGACAGATTACACTGAGAGTGATGTATTGTAAATTGTAGCTGTAATTCCCACCCCTGTCCAGTTGGTGGCGAGTGTGCTCCAGTGTAACAGCAGAGCACTGGATACAGAACAAAAACAAAACTGTAACGAATGTTTTGCTATGCGTTTGATTATGCATGGGGAGTAGCCTAGCCACATTAAAATCACATTAAAGTCACATATCACGCCACATTAAAGAGCGCCAAAAAACGGTATTTATTGCTTGAATTTCCTAATGAAATGGACAGAATTTGAAATCTGAGATTTTGTTTCATATCAAACGTGGCACGTGGAAGGCACACTACTGTTCGTTCAACAACTGAAAACAACATACACCAAAAGATCTTTTGGGATTTTTACGAATCGATATTGGTTCATAAAAATACGATTCTATTTAAATCGCTGTCACTGTGGGTGTGGTGTTATGCAGTCTCATCTGTTCATCTGTTCTCTTCAAAATGAATGAATAAGCCTGTATAGTCCTGTAGGTTCATAATTAAAAATGAAAATGTGAACAAAAATAAAAGCAATTAAATGTGTTATAATTAAAATATGAAAATTAAAATGACAGGTGATAGATTGTGACAGAATTTTTACGACCCTGTCCGTCAACCTCTGATATATATATTGATTTATCGCCCTAAAAGGGCAACGTATCGCCTGAGATACAAACATTTAGAGACAGATTACAAAAAATGTAAGCAATTCACAAAATTTCAATGTAAACCTAATAAGCTAATGCTAAACAACAGTAAATATGTGAACTAGATCAACTTTTATTGAAAGGTGAGTAGATTTTCCACTACAGTTGGCATGCAGTTTTAAATACTGCCCATGAGCTAAACGAAGACGTTATGAACAAAGTCAGTGTATCTAAATATTCACAACAAACACCCTTGTTCAACATGAAACCAAAAAATGAGACCGACGCTTTCCCTGCCTCACCCCACAGCCTCTCAAATGTTTGTATCCCTCAGGATACGTCGCCAGTTAAATATATAGCATGCGGCTATTGCTTGTGGTTTTTGTAGTACATTTTGCTTTTGACCCAAGTGGGAAACATTTTTTACATTTCTGAGGATTCCAAGATTTCTGTAAATGTAAAAGTTTCCTTGAAAACCGACACCAGTGTTCAATGTTGTTTTTTACTCAGATTCTTGTAGGAGACTGTTAGGTTGGAATTAACTGCCCAGACTTGCAGTCAGATAAAGAATAAAAAGCCAATTAAACATGGGCACCAGATCAGTGGAATGGAAGATGCTACTCTAATCTTGCTATTTCAGGAAACAGATAATCATCACTTGTGCTTTGGCTCTCAGTCTGTCTAACAAGACAGGCCAGGGCAGTTGTCCAGCAAAGTCTGAGTGTTGTTTGTTAACTGTTGTCGATCTAGACTGTTTTGAAAAGCTCAGTTAGAGACAAGTGCATGTAAAAACTGTGAGCTTTTTGTTAACACACTGTTCTGTTATAAGTTGGGGGAGGGAAACTGGTAATGGGAAATGGGCTCCATCTGTAAAGGAGGCATTCTTTAACATGTCTTTGCAAAGAGTTGAATAACCCAAACAAACAATAGCCATCTTGAGTCATTTGTGCTTTTTTCCATCCATTTAGCTTGTGACAATAATATCTACCATTTGTGCTCCTTTTATGGATTTTTAGAGATTCATTTACATTTTTTTCATTAGTAAAGTTCTTCAAAGTGGTTGCAGATGTATAATAAAATCATCACTGCAAGTTTTTTTTGTTTGTTAAAGTTTTAAATTTTAAAATTGACACGTTGCTTTTTTGAATGATGACTGTGGAATAGTTTTATGATGTTATTTTTATTCTGTTTAGTTGTGGAGAACATGCTCTCTCTCTTCTTTTCGTCTAAATGGAAAACAATGTGGACTGTGTGACATTTTCCTTTCACAATCTGTCTACCGGCCAGTGGAAGAATGCCTGTCAGTTCACCACTTGCGCCTCTGACTCCTTCTCCTGTATGAGCAGTAGGAGGGTTCTCTTTTTTCTTTTTGAAAGACAGACCGGCCTCCTGAGACGCTTACTTACATCCACAGAAGGACAAGCCCTCACAAATCGATATCCCAGCTGCTGTATTTTTCTTTCCTAGCTGTAAAATCCCCTCCTCTTCCAGTTACCATGGAAGCCAGCCACACGTGTTTAGGAAATTTTTTCTTCCTCTTTTATGCTAATAAATCACACATCAGGTGTTTTTCTCCCAACCTGTTTTGAAATCTTCCACATTGATTTTTAAGAAAAGAGTTCACTGAAACTCTGTGTAGCACAGATATGTGCACTGGCCTTTGAACTAAAGTCGCTCAAAATGGAATGGAAAAACTCATTTTTCAAGACTGCAAAGTTACTTTGTTATAACACATGGAAAATCATTTTTTTATTATCCATCAAACAATGTGTTATGTAACATATTTAAAAATTCATGATGCTGTGTTGGGATGATTGCTGTGTTTGGAAGGTTTCTGTTGCCTTTATATGCCATTTTAGCTGGTATTTTCCTGTAGCTTTTTTTATTTCAGTCTTTGATGGGAATTTTTTGTTGCATCACACAGTAGCTTAGATAACAAAAACTGTTTATGAAAACTCTACTTGGTTTTGCGCCAAGTCACAGAAGCCGCTTCTATATTTTGATGGCTTTTGCTGACCACAGAGTCCAATTTAGATTTTGGAAATGCACAGTTCTTCATTAAATCCTTTCAATCTGCAGCTGTAACCGCTTGGTCATTCCATTCACAAAAAATGGCTTTCTCTTAATTTACAGAAATAACCATTTTATGTTTGAGTGTTTGGTTTTTCAGTTATCCTTTTTGGTTTGCCCCTCTGGATATTTAAAATGCATAATAGTCTTTAGGCCATATGAATGAACGTGTGTCATTCTAGAGCTCTATCCAAAGTGTATCCGTGTTGGAATAAACCCACATAATTGCACTGCTTGCATTTCCAGTGTGGCAGAGTAAGGATACCCTTTTACTTTGCCACATATTCTTAGACTACCGCATTCTCATTCCTAGTTTGAAATCCCTGACTTCAGCTTTAGTTTTTTTTCTTTCTTTCTTTTTTTTTTTTAATGAAAAATACCTCCCTTTCTGGTTTATGTTGTCAGGGGATCAAGGGAAAGAGTCTCCCAATGGTGACCACTTTATGTTCTCCAACACATTTAATAATAAATTATGTTGTCCAGCAATGGTTCTTCAACCTTTTTAGGCCTAGTGGCCCTTTTATGACTGGCCATTGCAAAGTCATTCTTTTTTTCATTTTAATTTTACCTAATAAAGTTGTATTGTGTGAGAGACAATGAAAGACAGCTTTAGCATCTTTAACTTTGGTTAAAGTGAACTTTAATGCTCTGTTTTTAACACTAATACTAAGTTTCAAAAGTTTGGGGTTGGTAAGATTTTTTCTTGTTTTTGTTGATGTTAGCAAAAGTATCTTATTATTACCAATGCTGCATTTATTTGATCACAAATACAGTAAAAACTGTAATATTGTAAAATATTATTACAATTGAAAATAACTATGTTCTATTTTAATATATTTTAACTGTTTTAATTGTATTTTAATGTAATTTATTCCTGTGGTGGTAAAGCTGAGTTTTCAGCGTTCTTCAGTGTCACATTATCCTGAAACCATGTTAATATGCTGATTTGGTGCTTAAGACATTTGTCAGTGTTGAAAACAATTGTGCTGTTTAATAATTTTGTGGAAACCATAATATTTTTTTTAGGATTCTGTGGAGAATGGCAAGTTCAACAGAACAGCATTTATTTGAAATAGAAATATTTTGTAACATTATAAATGTCTTTACTGTCAAATTAATGCATCCTTTCTGATTAAAAGTATTTAAATATATCTTTAATAAAAACACAGATCCTACAGAATGGTAGTGTATTTAAAGGTATAGTTCACCCAAAAATGACAATTCTGTCATTAAATACTCATCCTCATGTCGTTCCAAACCCACAAAACCAAATTAAGATATTTTTTATGAAATCCGAGAGTCTTGTGACCCTCTATAGACAGCAGCGCAACTGACATGTTCATGGCCCAGAAAGGTAGTAAAGACATCAATAAAATAGTCCATGTGTTATCAGTAGTTAAACCGTAATATGTTATTAAGCTTTGTGCACAAAGAAAACAAAAATGACGACAATTTTTCTCTTCCGTGGTGCACTAGAGTACCATGACACATGCTGCACCTTGTTTACAAGCATAGGAAGATGCATGCTGTACATAAAAGTCTTCGAAAACATGACTGAAGATTTCGACATAGAGGATGACTTGCAATTTTTACCCAGCTTTACTGATTTGAACCAGAATATACAGATGATGAACTAAGAGAGATTGATGTTCTACATCAGAATGCTGGCTCCTGCATCAGCAGCACCACACGCATTGAACGCGTGTCGAAGAGAAGATTTGTTAAATAAAGTATTCTCATAGCTTCATAAAATTACAGTTGACTTCATAAAATTACAGTATGGACTATTTTAACGATGTTCTTACTTCGTTTCTGAGCCTTGAACATGGTAGTTGCATTGCTGTCTATACAGGATCAGAAAGCTCCCGGATTTCATCAAAAATATCTTAATTTGTGTTCCGAAGATAAACAAAGATCATAAGGGTGAATAATTCATGACAGAAGATTTACTTTTGGGTGAACTATCCCTTTAACACAACTAAACATATTTTACAAATACGAGATCAACGAAACTATTGAGAGACCTCCCATGCTGAAGACTCTTTTTCTATAATCATACATGGTACATGGTGCAATGGAATGTTTAAGACACTATATTTGCTGAGTCTTTCAAAACTCAACCCACATGGTCTCATAGCATAGGAATGTAGATCTACTGCTAAAGCTCTTCAAGTAGTCTTAGAGTCTACTGAAATGATTTAGCTTCATTCCATATGACACATTTACAGTTCATGTAGGCCTAGATACGTCATAGAAGAATTTAGTGTTAGTCCATATAGATAATGATAAATAAATAAATGGGATAAACTGCATTTAGATGCTGTTATGTAAATCTAATATCATATGTGACCCTGGACCACAAAACCAGTCATAAGGGTCCAAATCGGAATAAACCTGAAACCTGAATAAATTGGCTTTCCATTGATGTACGGTTTGTTGGGATAGAACAATATTTGGCCAAGATACAACTATTTGAAAATCTGGAAACTGAGGGTGCAAAAAAATCAAAATATTGAGAAAATTGACTTTAAAGTTGTCCAAATAAAGATCTTAGCAGTGCGTATTATGGTACATTTACTGTAGGAAATTTACAAAATATCTTAATGGAACATGATCTTTACTTGATATCCTAATGATTTTAGGTATAAATAAAAAACAATAATTTTGACCCATACAATGTATTTTTGGCTATTGCTACAAATATACCTGTGCTGCTTATGACTGGTTTTGTGGTCCAGGGTCACATATGATGAAGTATCTTCTGATATTCAGTGTTGCATAAGATGTTCTCCATGTTCTTTAAGTTTCCAGACTCTCTAGTAATTTTGGGGAAGAATTTGTACCACACACCTTTGCCTGATTATCAAGGTGTCTGGGATTATTTGATGTGAGCTTGAAAGCAGTAACCTCTTCTTTGCCTTTTTATCCATCTACTATACACGTCAGAACCCATTAAATGCATTTTTACAGTCTGGCTACAGACGTGAATTGTAGTTGGCTTAAGGGTAAACACGGCTGGAAGCTTTTTCAGTGGTGGAGCAGGTCAACAAGTCCTGCTGATAGGATGTTTATAATGAAGTGAAGAACTGTAAAACCACTTTAGCTTTATAGTAGCCATGGTTCAAGTGTCCAGTTAAGAGTTTCACAACCGGGGTACATTCAGTAATGCTGACATAGAACAAATGGAAACTTTACACTGTTCAGAGAGAACCTTAATATATGAAAACAGAGCCTTAATAGAGTACAGACAGGATATTCCTTGTAAAAACATGTCTAATATGTCCTGCAGTTTGTTATCCTGCAATTATTTTTATTGCTAATACAAGAATCATTGTATGTCATAAATCAGCTTTGGTTTTGCAGTGACAATACTTGTCTTCTTTCGCCCCGTAGAGTCTGAACATTCAGGTGGAGGATGTTCGTATACGCCCCATCCTGTCATCATATCGTAAGCGCATCCCAGTGACAGAGGGATACGTGGAGGTGAAGGATGGAGGCAAGTGGAAACAGATTTGTGATGACGAGTGGACTTACATGAACAGCAGGGTCATCTGTGGCATGTTCGGCTTTCCTGGAGACAAGCGATACAACACCCGTGTGTACAAGTGAGTTCTCAGGTTCCCTTTAGTTGTCATCAGACATCTTCAACATTTCTCACATTATCACAGTTTATTTGCTATAGTTTAGAAAATGGTAATAAAATATGGCAAGAACTCAGAGTTAAACTGTTTCAGAACAAATTCATCTTGATAATGTTTGATAACTTTGATAGAAAGGTATGTAATTGATTACAATCAACCAACAATTCAGAAAGCTGTTAGTATGACAATATTATATAGGAAAGGACGTGATGTGTGGCCAAGTATGGTGAACCATACATGCTCTGCATTTCACCCATCCAAGTGCACACACACAACAGTGAGAAGTGAACAAACACACACCTGGAGCCCGGGGAGCAGTTGGGGGTTCGGTGCCTTGCTCAAGGGTCTCACCTCAATCTTTGAGACTAGAACCCGCAACCTTTGGGTTACAAGCCCAACTCTCTAACAATTAGGCCACAACTGCCTGTTTACACAACTCTCAATACTTTGTTGACCAATTACCAAGCAATGCTTAAAAGGACAGTTCACCCAAAAATGACAATTTTATGTTTATCTGCTTACCCCCACGGCATCCAAGATGTAGGTGAATTTGTTTCTTCAGTAGAACACAAACAAAGATTTTTAACTCAAACCGTTACAGTCTGTCAGTCATTTAATGGCAGTCAATGGGATCCATGGCTTGGAGAGTCAAAAAAACATACACAGACAAAACCAAATTAAACCCTGCAGCACATGAAACATTCAGTCTGTACAAGAAACTGAACAGTATTTATATCATTTTTTTACCTCTGATCCACCGCAGTGTCCAACTGTCCTGAGCGTGTTCACAACAGCCAGCATGTGATGCGTCAACATGCTCTGGCATAGGCAATCAGGCTCAAAAGTTGGGAGTCTGTGAAAAATCAACACTCCCGGATTGCGCAAACATAATCTTTTAGTTTTTAATCAGTTGCAACAATCAGGATAAGCACAAGTTGTTATCATTTTGAGTAGCGGTCGTACCCACAATCTCGCTGTATAAACAATGAGTTGACGTATACGCACGAAAGATCGCTTGCGCGCATGCATTTACTATGCCAGAGACAGTTGTAGACAGTTTAGGACAGCTGGACATTGCGGTAGATCAGAGGTAAAAAATGTTAGAAATACTGTTCCGTTTCTTGTATAGACCGATTGTTTTGTGTGTTAACACCTTAATGTATCGTCACAAGCGGCAGGGTTTAATTTGGTTTTGTCTGTGTATGTTTTTTTGACTCTCAAAGCCATGGATGCCATTGACTGCCATTTTATGACTGACAGACTACAACGGTTTGAGTTAAAAATCTTAATTTGTATTCTACTGAAGAAACAAAGTCACCTACATCTTGGACGCCCTGGGAATAAGCAGATAAACATAAATTTTTTGGTTGAACTATCCCTTTAATTTTGTACAGTCTGTGGTGTAAAAAGGTTGCATTAGCAATTACAGACAAAACACTTAAGCAAAACATGGTCAGGTTAAAGTGTCTGTTTAAAATTGGTCCCAAATTTTTATAAATTTTACTGTTAGTCCACTGTATGAAGAATTTTTGGGTATAATATATCAGTTATTTTGCTATCCTCACTTACATAAATGAACAAAATGAGCAAAAAAATATAAAAATCTGGTATCTGAGTAATTTTTGGTTTGACTGTATATAACAGAATATTGATTTTTTTTTTCTACATAAAAGCACAAATGACTTTGGTGACCTCAGAATTGCAATATTTTACATGGAGGTACTTCCCGTATGATAATAAATATCCTACTCCATTCAACTCCCACTTCAGCAAAATGGAAACAATGCACTTGGCATCGGTCATAGATCCAGGGACTCCTGGGGGTCCTTGAAGGTACTGCAGGGGCTCTGTGAGCTGAAATATGAAACATACAAATTTCATAGTTTAGTAGACAAGTGAACTAAGTTATCCACAGTGTTGGAAAGGTTCCTTTGGAAATGTAATAGGTTACAGATTACAAGTTACCCTATTTAAAATATAATAAGTAGTGTAGCTTTTTCAATTGCTTAATTAATGTAACTGATTACATTTCATTATTTTTTAATAACTTTTTTTTTTTATTTAAATTTCTACATTTTTTCCTAAACCTTTCTAAACTGTTAATCATTTTCAGAACATTTAAAGCAGGCAGGGTTAACCTTGAAGTAGTACTCAACACTGATTACTGTCAGACTTTCAAAGTCCTTCATCATTTGAATTAATGATTAAATTTAGCATAAACACAAACCCAAATTGGAAATAAAACAGTTATCAAATAAACAGTGTCCCATTCTGTGTCCTAAACTCCTGAAAAATTGGTGTCTCATATTTTAGAGCAGTCAATGCAATTTTGGAAGGAAGTCAATCAAATCTGTATGTGTGTGAAAATATTTAGATTTAACCCTTTTGTAATCGTTAACATTTTCAAGTAATTTTATTACACATTTTTTCTCAGTAACTGTAACAGATTACAATTACATTTGTTTTGTAATTAAATTACGTAATTCCGTTACTCCTTATACTGGTTATCCAGTATAAGAGTATATCTTTTATTTCATTTAATTTTTTTTACTGAATGATGATGGACTGGATATTGAAGGACAATTATTCTAAAGTACTAAAAAGCAGGATATCTTATGATGTTGGTTGAAAGAATGTCCAAGTGTGCATTTTTACAATTTTATTACTGTTTCTAAATGTAGCTGTAGCTTTGTTTTTTTGTTTTTTGTTTTTTTTTAAAGAAATATATATTTTTTTGAACAGTACTGTACAACTTTATACTAGAGCTTCCGTTGTTCACCATTTCCAATTTATGCTTACATTAATCATTTTAGCTTATTTTAAAAAACTGAAGTAAAACATCCCTTCATCTATTTTGCTAGCTTGCTTAAATCCAAGCCAAATAATACATTGACTATCCTAGTGTAAAAAGCCTGACACTTTCATACCATAACAGTCATTTTTTGTTTGACAGACATAAATCTTAATCTGTTAGCTATTGGTAGGAAGCCTGAAAGAAAATACCCTCCTTGGAAATAACAAAACAGACATGCTGCTTTTCCATCGACACTGGTCAGAGAAACCACTGGTTACCGCTCAAGCAAATATAGGCAAATGAACCTTATTTGAACACATCACATCATGAGGGATGTTTCTAGCAAGTCCTTTAAGACTTTCCTTGCAGATGAATCTCTACAGTTCTCCCAATAAATAAGAAAATCTGCAGAGGGTAACTCAAACTTAGACTTTCTGCTAAGCGATTACATTCCATACTGTTTTCGTAATGTATGACTCAAGAGTTGCATAAATCTTCATGAGCACTTTCATAACTATGTGGAAATGCGTAGTTAGTAATTAATCAGCTATATGAAAAAACATATAGGCACAATGGAAATTAAAGCTTTAGGGCTGATTGTATGATCTAAGACTTTGGCTAAGCTACGTGCTTCTCCGCACATGGTGTGCCTTATGAAATGTGCAGGCGCTGTCTGTTTTTTTAAATCGGTGCTTGATGTTGGGGGGAGGGGGGGACACGTAGCCAAAGGCTGTCGTTTTTTCAGTGTGGAGCCAAAATGGGCTTCTCTTCAACTACCTCTGTCTGCCCTGTGGCTTTAAACTGTGCTTTCATAAGAAAACTTGGACTATCCTTTCAGAGGACCGTGCATGAATGGCTCCTGTAAATAATACGGCTCTTTCCCTGGCGGGAACAAGCAGACGATGTTCTCAAGATGATAAAGCATCGGCGTGGAAGTATAACAGCTTTCCTACAGCTGTTCGTGCAAACAATATAAATAAACTGTCTGGTATATGTTCAAGCTTTAGTAACAAAACTTTTTTTGCCCATCTTTAGATCAAATCTGTGAGGTAAATGCAATGTCTAGCATTTCTTATGTATCTAGCAAAGCCATTGTGGGTGTTTGTGTCCACATTTGTTTTCCCAATAGTGGTTCCAGTGGGGATCTGAAACAGAATTTGGAGCAATTCCAGTGTGAGACATTCTCTGCCTCTGAACTAAACAAAAACAAATGTGGATTGTGTATTTTTTGTGATGATGGCCAGTATACTTCTGACAGGGAACTGTAATCATCATGGTACTTCACATGAAGCCTGTTAAATATTCTGTTTGTAGGATGAGTTGCATTTTTCCTGCAGGAATATATGACGTCACTTCAGCAGCGTTTCATCTTTTTACAGTTCAATACGTATCAAATCTTTAACGCAGTCATGAATCATTTACTAGCCTGATTATGACTAGAATCTTCCACTTGGGCCTATGTGTTTATTTAGTTTAATTCTTAAATTCCCTTTGCTTTCTTTCTCAGGATGTTTGCCCGCCGGAGAAAGCCAACCTACTGGGATTACTCCATAAATTGCACTGGAAATGAAGCTCATTTGTCTAGCTGTAAGCTGGGCCACACGCTCGCCATCAAAGCTAATAGCACGTGTGAGAGCACTCCTGTGGTAATCAGCTGCGTCCCTGGTAGAGCTTTCGCCCCGACTCCCATGGCAGGATACAGGAAAGCCTTCAGACAGGAGGTGAGGCCAGATTATGCATTTCTTCCAAAAATACAAGAAGCCACATGTCCACATGAGGTATTGCTTTGTGGTGAACTTTTGACTTTCACCTTTAAGGAGACTGTTAAGTATGGAACAGAGCTCAGCTCAATTTATCTTCATGGTGATAGTGAATCCTGATCTAGCTTAAGCGGTTACTTTAAAGTAAATCATTTATACTCATTTAAAGAAGTTTGTATGGCAAAAGTGGTTGTTTTCGAGTCTGATATTTTAAGTTGCCACAAACTGTGATTATATGAATACTAATGTTAGAGAGCGAAGAATAAGCGAAGGATATTTTTGAATCTCTAAAGGACTGTGATGACAGACATTTTAGCCAAAAATGACATCACTCTTTCCAAATTATATATTTAAGTAGTCCATGTGGAAGCTTGCCTGTTACATACCATTCAGCGAGGTCAGTGAGTTCATTAACATGATGCACATCTGAACTGTTGAAAAGAAATCAATACTTTAATACGTAATACTATTCATCAAGGACATATTAAATTGATCACACGTGTCAGTAAATTAATTTAGAATGTTACAAAAAAGAATCTTAAAAAATAATGCACTATAACATGCACACATAGTTGACTGAATTACTGTAAAACTTCTCAAATATGAATTTCCTTCAGTTACTTATAACCAAAGAATTTCAGCTCTTTTGCTAAGAGGATTCACTCTCTTCCTCTTCCTTCATAGCAACCCCTGGTGCGCCTCAGAGGTGGCGCTGTAATTGGAGAGGGCCGCGTGGAGGTGTTAAAAAAAGGAGAATGGGGCACAATCTGTGATGACAACTGGAATCTCGTAGCCGCTACTGTGGTGTGTCGTGAGCTTGGATTTGGGAGTGCCAAAGAGGCACTTTCTGGAGGTCAACTTGGACAAGGTGCATACAGTTGAATTGGTTCGAGACAGAGCATTACAACCTCTGTGGCTTCTGTGCATTTGCTTGGGCCCTTTTTAAGTATTCATAGCACAAGGTGCTCTAGGGAAATGGAGGGGTAAATCTGATATATTGCTTGGCATAATGAAAGTCATTTCATTCAGTGTGTTCACTGCAGTCACTATCTATCTAGCACACCTTTATTTTGCAACTTGAATAAAACTGCTTTTATGACTCTGGGGGATCTGGGATCCCCAGGGGGGCACAAGGTGTGGAAGAAAATAAGAATTGAATTTCAATGGTGTTTTAGTGCCACATAAATAAATAAATGCCAAGTTCTGTCATGAAAGTGTAGAGGACGCAGGCTAATGGGTCTTTAAAGCAAACTGACTTGTTATAAAAATGTTATAAAAGGGGTCCTCATGGGGATCATCATGTTTAGGGGTTTTCAGACCTGAATAATTAACACATTAATGCAATAATTAATACATACAGTACAGTGTATCTAATAGGGCTGCAAAACAATTAATCGTAATTAATTTCATTCAAAATAAAACTTTATGTTTACATATTATATGTGTGTGTACTGTGTATATTTAATATGTATATATAAATACACACACATATATGTATATATTAAAAAAATATTTGTATGTATGTATTTACACTTGTATATAATTCATATTATATATAAATATAAATATTTTATATAAAAACCTAACATATTTTTCCTTAAAGGGAACCCTGGGTATTAAGAAACTGTGGTTCTCACCACAGTTTCAAAAAATGCTTCAAAAGTGGGTGTGGTGTGCTGCGGAGCGGAGGGGGCAGAGGGGAAAGAGTGAACTTCAGGTTCAGAGACTGTTCAGACAGCTTCATTTCGGTCCCATTGAGTTAACAACATAAATAAATGCACAGCCATTTGCACTCTGCATCGAAAACATATATATGAACGTGTTGTTGCACCTCTATTAACTTTTTAAGACTTATTTTGCCGCGTTTATAATCCTTTTGAAGTGTTGCGTCAAGGAACTGTAAAAACGGCTACACTCACTTTATGAATGAAATTGCGTTTGCGCTGAACTCTTACAAAGCAAACAAAAACACTCTCCTTAGAGCCATGAACGTTTCTCTCAGTTAATATATGCAATCTCACAGTCTGAAGCATCTGTCATAGCAAATCAACACCCTGGGGTTTCATGAACCTTTAAAGGAGAAGTCCACTTCCAAAGCAAAGATTCACATGTAATGTACTCACCCCCTTGTCATCCAAAATGTTCATGTCTTTTTTTCTTCATTCGTAAAGAAATTATGTTTTTTGAGGAAAACATTTCAGCATTTTTCTCCATATATGTACTAATATGGTGCCCTGATTTTGAACTTCCAAAGGGCATTTTAAATGCGGCTTCAAACGATCCCAAATGCGATTGTAATGATCCCAGCCGAGGAAGAAGGGTCTTATCTAGTGTAACGATCAGTTATTTTCATAAAAATAATACAATTTATATACTTTTTTAATGTCAGATGCTCGTCTTGTCTTACTCTGCCTGGACTGTTTTTGTTCCGGTTCATGACAGTTAGGGTATGTCGAAAAACTCCCATCTCATGTTCTCCCTCAACTTCTAAATCGTCGCTGTTTTACCTTTTTTGTTAAGGGTGTTTGATCTTCTTTGCATGTTCACTTTGCAAAGACTGGGTCTGTACTTCTGCAGCGATGTAGGATGATTTTAAAATGATTTTTGAAGTTGAAGGGGGAAATACAATTGGAGTTTTTCGACATACCCTAACTGTCTTGAGCCACAATACACAGAGTTCAGGGAGACAAAGGCAAGACGAGCGTCTGAGATTAAAAAATATTTAAATTGTATTTTTTAAATGAAAATAACCGATCGTTTCGCTAGATAAGACCCTTCCTCCCCGGCTGGGATTGTTTACAATCGCATTTAGGATCATTTGAAGCCACATTTAAACTGCATTTTGGAAGTTCGGGGCACCATATCAGTCCATTATGTGGAGAAAAATGCTGAAATGTTTTCCTCAAAAAACATAATTTCTTTACGATTGAAGAAAGAAAGACATAAACATCTTGGATGACAAGGGGGTAAGTACATTATATGTGAATCTTTGTTTTGGAAGTGGACTTCTTTAAACCAAATGCTGTAACGTTACCATCGATTTTCCCCACAAAGAGTCTAAACGCACCCGGATATCGAATGAAATCCGTGCTGAGAAACTCCTTAAGTGGCTGCAGCATCACGATAATAATATTTAGATTTTTTATAATTTAATATTTAGTGCGTGTGACTTTAGATATGTGCGTGTACTGTACATGGGGTGGAAAACTTCCCAGATAGCACACGTACGTCTGCAAGATGTCTGTTAAAGATCTTTAAAAAAATTTAATACACATCTATTTGACATCTGATAGGAAACGTCCAATAGACGTATTGCAGATGAGCAAACTACGTAAAAAATATGTCTTGCAGATGTAAATGCAGACGTCAAAATACATGTCTCCGAGATGTACGTGTGCTATCAGGGTTGCAACCATTATTACATATCAATCACAATCTTCACCTTTAAGAAGTAACATTGTCTTAGCACATAACACTCTTACAGATTGATTAAAAATAGTCAATAACTTACAAGCATATTTCTCCAAAGCAATGACCGTTCGCGAGCTGAACTGAAACCGTTGCTGCACGTTGCCCGTTGTCGAACTAAATAAACACTGCGTATTTACAGAAGAGTAATAAAACTGCAATATTGAAAATGGCCTGTAGGTGTCAGCCGTACACCATGACCAGACAATGGGCAGAACCGTATCAGTATTTTATTTTCCGAGTTGTGTTGCGGTAGAAATAGTGCCAGTGCTCAGTGCCAGTAGCTCACGCAAATATATACATGTATGTGTGTGTATTTATATATACATAGTAAATATACACAGTACACACACACATGTAGTATGTAAACAAAAACTTTTATTTTGAATGCAAGTAATTGAAATTAATCGTTTTGCAGCCCTAGTATCTGAATGTTTTGTAATAGTCCCACCATGCTATGTCAGTTAAAGGTGTTTTTTGACAAATTGCAAAGGTTCCATCTTTGTTTTAGGTTTAAAGTGTAGTTTTAGGTCACAAATCTATACTATCTATATCCTAATTGTATGGTAGATCATGGTCATATAGCCTTGGAAAATATCAGCTCTTTCTCTCTTGAAATCACTAATTCTCAAAATTTTTTCCTCTATGATACCACCATGACATATGTGTTAAAACTATGACTCGTCATACCTTTAAACATGCTTTATTGTTTGAGCTACAGGAAGCTGTTGTGATTAAATATGTGTTCATGACTATTTATGTGTGTGTCTCTATAAAAAAACAAAACATGTATTTTTCAGGAATGGGCCCTGTACATATGAATGAAGTAAAATGTTCTGGCTTTGAGAAGTCTGTCACTGAGTGCCCCTTCAATATGGACAAAGACTCTGAAGGCTGCAGTCATGAGGAAGACGCTGGCGTCAGGTGCAATGTTCCTGCCATGGGTTTCCAACAGAGGGTGAGAACTGCGTCTGTGGTACCTATAAATCACTGAATATTGAAATGTATTTTTACTGGCATACCATAACATGCCCACTGCGCTCTTCATTATTGCAGCTGCGTTTGAGTGGCGGTCGTAACCCCTTTGAAGGCCGTGTGGAGGTTTTAATGGAGCACAACGGTTCTCTGGTATGGGGGACTGTGTGCGGTGAGGGCTGGGGCACTATGGAGGCCATGGTGGTCTGCAGACAGCTGGGCCTGGGCTTCGCAAGCCATGCTTTCCAGGTATGTTTATTCTCAAAACCTCAACTGAAATGGACACTGAAGTCTTACATTATGGATGATCACACTGTGCTTAACCCTGGGTTACCATAAGAAATGACCCAGGGATAACTATTTCAAGTGTGATCCTTTTACACTGCTGGTAAGGTATGACTATCCCTCTCACCAGATAATCCCTTGATCTTAGTAAATTGGATGTTGGCCCTTTGAAGAAATTCATGGTATTCCAACTCCACATTACTATTCAGCTCTTTTTGTATAAGCAGGGATGGTGGAAGACTGCTGTTAGTAAAATCAAAGCTCTGTGTGGGCTGAAAGTTTTTTTCAATGACGCCCTACTGTGATTGTGAATAAGCTTGAGAGATCTCTACTTATTAAGTAGCTTTATCAAAACCAGATCATATTAATTTCAGGCCAGTTCGGTCATAATTGATCATCCTGTCACGACGTGATTCGTTTGGTGCCTGTTAACTGTTCCTGCTGGTTGTAAATAAGAAATCGTAGCGTTCCAATCTTCAGGCACGTTGTCTAATCTAATGACATCGCATCTGTCAATTTTGTAAACAGAGCCGACTGGCGTACCTTCTAGAGAATGTCCCTTGATTCTGTTTGTCAAATATGTCCATTAAGAAACTGTTTTTCAGTGTTTCTCCCAGCCGTTTGCTCTCTGTACTGACTTGTACTGCATCCAAGAAGAAATTCTTTCTTTTTACAGCCTGGGACAAGGAAACGTATGTACTTGTATATCTGAAGTCTGAAATGAATCCCAGTTTTGTTGGAGTGTGATGTGTCTTCACATTGCTTTGATCCGTTATGCGTAGCTCAGCTTGAAGTCGCCCTGTGAGAATGATGGTTCTGATAGAGAACAACGGTAATTAGTAGAACAACCAGCTGTTTAAGACATGTCTGTTTTCCTCAGATTAACCTTTTTAAATACATGCCTTCTGACAGTTATAGATGCTTGTGTTTACCGTTGCCAAGAGAAACCGTTGCTCCCTTTTGGTTTGACAGTGTTAAAGATAAACAGTTACACCTGGGAAACATTTAAGAGAGTTAGAGACTTTCTGTTCCAAGAGGAAATTATATCTCTTCATCAAATGGATCTTAAATAGATGATAAGATAGAACAAAACACTTGACTGCCGCAGGGTTGGAAAAAGAAGGAGAGGTCTGCTTTGAAGATGTTATTTGAGCTGACAAGTGATT
Organism: Labeo calbasu; assembly: GCA_019740295.1. Taxonomy (NCBI): domain Eukaryota; kingdom Metazoa; phylum Chordata; class Actinopteri; order Cypriniformes; family Cyprinidae; genus Labeo; species Labeo calbasu. Next base: position 20,041 of record JAHKKF010528251.1, read on the forward strand.
TATGCCTGGAAATGGTTAAACAGTTTGGACTGTGTTTGTGTTTCTTTTAAATACTGAAATTGTTTGATGGGAAACGTATAAGCTCACAACTTTACAGTGTAGGTAACTTTTGTTGCTCTGGATATATAGTTGAACTATCCAATAGATACTATTTAGTGTACTATTAGAGCTTTCCATTGATTTGCTAAGCTAGGACTTTTCTCCTTTAGAACAAAGAAGTCCCTTAGGTTTTGATAGGGTGACATGCAATAGCACCATCTTGTGGTTATTTTAGGGTTTAACGTTAGGAATTTCTCTTTGTTGACATTTTTTCTCAATTTAGTTTTTTTTTTTAAGGTCTTATGCTTTCATTTTTTTCTGTATGCCAGTTTTATAACGACACCTAGTGATGTGATTGTAATATGAAAAAGCAACATTTTCCAGTTACCGAAGCCATTGAATAAATGCTCTATTCAGAATCAGCTTCATTTAATTAATAATTTTGAATTAGCTTTTATTTTTGTTTTTTAGTTTTCATTTTAATTTTAGTTTTAGTAAATTTGTTATGTGCCTTCATCATTTTTTTTTTTTATTATTAAATTTTATTTTTAGTAACTTTAGTTCTTCAACTTAAAATTAGTTATTTTAGGTAGTTGGGATAGTTTGATGTTTGACTAACCAAAAAAAATAAAATTACTAAAAATAAAACTATAAAAAAAAATCATTAATGCTCAATAGTAAATAAAAAAAGACGAAGGCACAACATTTTATTTTACATTATATTTTATATTTCAGTTTATATAATAAGTTTTCAGTTTATTGGTTCACTATATTTCAATTAATACATTTTTTTTAATTAGGTGCAGTGCTTAATTTGAGCCGGATCCTGCCGGATCCTATTCTGGAAAATGTTTTTAAAGATCCGGCATTAACAAGTGCGTTGGATCGTGCCAGTATGTGCATACGAAACAGAGCAAGTGCAGGTTTATGTAATTGTATTTGGAGGTTATGTGTTGGTCCTCAACATATTTTTGATCAATCAGCTTTCTTAAATTTAAAATTGCTCCCATTGATTGGTGCTTACTTACTTATTATTTAGTGAGCAACAGAATGTTTAGAGAGAGTGTAATAATACCAGAAATAATACCAAATCAAGTGAAAGGTGTAATTTTAGATTTAGTTAACTATAACAACACTGTATTGATATAAAGGAAGTATTATATACATCTTAAGTATTACATACATTTCATACATGTCTGCTTCCACGATGCTCCATGTAAAATAAAACAGCTTTTACTGGCCTATGAGTCAAATTTTTATCACATGGAGTCTTATGAGTCACTAATGTGATTATACTTCTTTATTTTTTTTTTTTTTAAATACCTTGTGTTTAAAAAATGAATGTTTGAATGAATAAAAATGACTGGGTGCATCTTTAACAATGCAACAATCTGTGTAATGATAAATGCTGTGCAGTGCATTTGCACTTCCTTTAATTTCACCTGTGGATGAAATAAATGACTTGAACTGAAGTGTAATTATGTGTTTGTATAGGAGACCTGGAACTGGCCTGGTGCAGTGAGTGCAGATTCAGTGGTAATGAGTGGGGTGAGGTGTGCAGGAACAGAGATGTCTCTCTTACACTGTCTGCATCATGGAGACTATCTCAGCTGCCCCAGAGGTGGAGGACGCTTTGCTGCTGGCGTTTCCTGTTCTGAGAGTAAGATTTTTATCATTATATACAAAATATTCAAATCCAATTAGTCTTAAATTTGTGCATTTTTATCTCTTGACATTGAGTGATTTTACTAAATGTAGGGGAGAGTGGGGTGAGTTGAACCAGTTTTTATTTACAGTGTGCTTAAAGCGAGCACATGACAGTAATGGGTTCAAATAAATATGTACATACATTTAATCCTTGGGAATAATCACTTTGGATCAAAAACAAACTGCTTTCAAAATATGGCTTGCCCCCAGTGTTGGGTAAATTGAGCCTAGAGAGAGGGTAAGCCACATGGAGTTAAACTGTGCCACTAATTATGCTGAAGCAAAACTGAACATTTTCACCTCCTGCTTTATCAAAGGATAAGAAATTCAATAAAAATCTCAAAGAATAAAAATCTTTCATAAAAACTTCAGTGACCAGTTTTCATTTAAAAAAAAGGCATTTTCAGAACAAAATGAAATTCAAAACAAAGAACAAAATGAAATTCAAAACAAAGAACAAAATAAAAACAGTTTGGTCTAAAATTAATGAAGTATAATGGAAAATTACAGTAAAGTAATACTTTATAAGAAGGGACTTTATAAGACTTTTTGGCTCTAATTACCCTACTCCTACCATTTAAAGGGGTCGTTGGATGCGAAGTTCACTTTTACATGTTGTTTGAACATTAATGTGTGTTGGCAGTGTATAATGATAAAAATCCATGCAGTGGTTTTTAATTAGTCTGTAAAAATAATATCCCCTTTTTCAAATGCCTCTCACGATAGTTGATTGACATTAGCGTCTTACCTCAGATCAGCTGTAACAGTCCGACCTCCATTGTTTTGATGCCGGAGCAGGGATGTAAGTTAGACTAGAATATCTCTGATTGAGCGATTGCGGTGTTGTGTTGCTGGATGTAATTATGAACATAGTGGTCGTCATTTACTCCCGACATCTGAGCCGCTGAAGATGCAGTGGATTACGTGTGTTTGTGAAGGGAATGCACCTCCCGATCTACATATATCCGTCTATGTTCGCGCAAATCATTCGTGATCCAGCTTCACTTACAGCAGAAGTGACTATAAGGGTTTTTTTTATGAATCTTTGCAATCGCCTTTCCTAATAACGTGCTAGTTAGCAAGCTTAGTGGCTAAACAGGCTCGTCACTACAAAGAGAGAAGAGAGGGGCGGGGCAAGCAGAGCTCATTAACATTTAAAGCAACCTCGACCAGAACAGGATGATTTTTGCCGAGCTGATTTTGGCAAGGTAAAAAGGGTGTTGTTTTACACTATCATTGAGAATTTTTAACCAAAGTATATTATAGACTTTTCATTAAGACCCTAAAGAATCATATCAACTTGTGGAAACTGGCATCCGATGACCCCTTTAAGCAAACTTGTATCATCCAGCAGTTTAAAGCTATGAGTATAGCCTCATATTATAACTTCCTAAAGCACGTACACGTGTGATATTTTTCAGATTTGTGTGTAATTGTTCAGACAGAAGCATGAGTTCTTCTTAAAAAAATCTTTTTGAACAGCAAAAAAAACAGTTTTTGAACTTAGTTACCAATTATTCCATGGGCCTCTCTCCATCAAAAGGCGAGTTAAATGTAGAACTCTTCAAATATTTGTGGCCAAATCACCCCACTCCCCCCTACATAATTCTTGTGACTAGTTTATTTGTTTCTGGAGAAACACTGACCTCTGCTGGTCACTTTTGTAAATAACATGCAAGCCTGTCATGTGTTTGCATTATACTAACACTAACAAAGTACACAGGATTATATTCAAAGAACATATCCTTTCAGCTCCATTTGTACAAACTACATTAGGAAATCAAATGTTTTGGTTTGTCACACCTAGTGATAGGCATATTTTGCCAAATGAATTGAAGATTTAAAGTTTGGTGTCAGTGTATACTTTTAAATCTTTGATCTATGTGCTCTTAAAGGAAGAATATACATTTGAATGTTGTATTGGTATTGTGTTTTTGCTATTGTAATACTGTGAGAACTTATGTGGCTGCTCATCTTGGCCATGACACTTCTGAAAAAGATTTTTAATCTCTTAATTAAAATGTAATGTTATTATTTATATAATAAAGGGTGTAATATGTGTTCAAAACTCATCTCTTTCATATAATATGAAGTTAAAAACAATGAAAAACGTAAACCAATCTTTAAAAAACACTGACACAGTTCAACATCTGGTTTCAAACTTCAGCTAAGTGTTTTTTGATGTTCCCTGCAGCTGCCCCAGATCTAGTGCTCAACCCCCAGGTGGTGGAGCAGACCACATACTTAGAGGACCGTCCTATGTTCATGTTACAGTGTGCCTATGAAGAGAACTGCCTGGGCTCTACTTCCAGTTCCACCCCAGGCAACTCCTATCGCCGGCTCCTCCGGTTCTCCTCCCAGATCCACAACAATGGACAGTCTGACTTCAGACCCAAAGCCTCCAGAGAGACCTGGGTTTGGCATGACTGCCACAGGTGAGGTGTTGGATAACTGATAAGTGAAATCATATTAATATGATTTCTAAACGTTCATGTGGCACTGAAAACTAGAGTAAATTCAGGCTGGTGAAAATTCAGCATCAAGGGAATAAATTACATTTACATTTTTAAACACTCAAAATTGCAAAAGTATTTCACAAGATTACTGTTTTAACAGTATTTTTGATCAAATAAACGCAACCTTTGTGAGCATAAAAGAGTTCATTCAAAAACACAAAAACCTCAAGCGGTAGTGAACTTTTACCTATAGTTAAATTTTTCGTTTTACTGTTACAGGCACTATCACAGCATGGAAGTGTTCACCCACTATGACCTACTTAGCAGCAATGGCACCAAGGTGGCAGAGGGACACAAAGCAAGCTTTTGTCTGGAGGACTCAGAATGTGATGAAGGTATGAAAGAATGTGCCTGTTTTTGTAGCCCACGATTGAAAATAATTTCATCTCACTCTTACTTCGTATTATTGGTATTGTAATTGAATTGGTATTAAATTTACAGTAGTGTGATCAACTTTGATGATATGATCTTTGTATTGTTAACTTTATTAGGAATTGAGAAGAGGTATGAGTGTGCAAACTTTGGTGAGCAGGGGATCACAGTGGGCTGCTGGGATACGTACAGACATGATATTGACTGTCAGTGGGTGGACATTACAGATGTTAAACCAGGAGACTACATATTCCAGGTAATAATAACATTTCCAAAATAGTAGTCATTTTAGTACCAAAGAAATTCTTTTAAATCTTATTACCCTGGTTCTTGGAAACAGATATTTGTGACCCTCGACCACAAAACCAATCTTAAGTAGCACGGGTATATTTGTAGCAATAGCCAAAAATACATTGTATCAAAATTCAAAAAGTTTTCTTTTATACCAAAAATCATTAGGATATTAAGTAAAGATCATGTTCCATGAAGATATTTTGTATATTTTCTACCTTAAATATATCAAAACTTAATTTTTGATTAGTAAAATGCATTGCTAAGAACATTTGGACAACTTTAAAGGCAATTTTCTCAGTATTTTGATTCCAGATGTTCAAATAGTTCTAGTATCTCTGCCAAATATTGTCCTATCCTAACAAAGCATACATCAATGGAAAGCTTATTTATTCAGCTTTCAGATGGTGTATAAAATTTCAGAATTGACCCTTATGACTGGTTTTGTGGTCCAAGGTCACATTTGTGATTAATTGTTTTTACTGACTGTATTCACTCTTTCTGACAGATTGTAATTAACCCCAATTATGAGGTTGCTGAGTCGGATTACACCAATAACATTGTCAAATGCAGATGTCGATATGATGGTCACCGTATATGGATGTACAATTGCCATATAGGTAAACAAACATTTATGAATTATGCCTCTTGACATCTTCACATTAAGACATCATTTGATGTCTTGTCATCAAAATTACACACTTTTTTCATATGCAGTGGCTCCAAAAATGATTCAGACATTTTGGACATGACCCTCCTCATTTTGGACATGAGTCTCCTCATCTTAACTTCCAGAAAGTGTTTAAATACTGTTTTGATCATTTTATTATGCAAATTCTATTATTTAAAGCTTATATTTTTTGTTTTATTTGAAAACTGCGCTTATTCTTTAAAAATGAAATGTAAAATGTATATTACTGTTTAAATAAATTGGGTCTTTTTTTTTAGGAAACACCTAAAAAGACCATAAAACCTTTACTAATGCCAGAAAAGATTATTTCAAATAAATTTTGTTGAATTGAACTGTCCGCATGTCAAAGAATTCGGAAAAAATGGTTTCCACAAAAATCAGCACAGCTGTCTTTAACATTGATAATAATAAAGCAATCAGTCAGACTAATATTCAGACTGTGATACTGAAGACTGAAGTAATGGCTGCTAAAAATTCAGCTTTTGTCATCACAGTAATAATTACAGTTATTTTAAATTATAATAACATTTCACAGTGTTACTGTTTTTACTGTGTTTATCATCAAATAAATTCACCTTTGGAGATTTCATTTTAAAACATTAAAAATCATTTTTTAATTATTTTTTTAATTAAAATAAAAAAAAATTAATTACATTAAAAAAATAGTAAAATAATAAAAATGTTTGTATAGTACTCTGTACAGGTGTGTAGTGAACATCACTGTGAATCTGTGTCTCTTTTAGGGGGCTCCTTTAGTGCAGAGACGGAGGACACCTTCCCTGGCCTGATCAACAACCAGGTCACCCATAGGTAAAAAAGGGGTGCTGAGGACATCCAGAAACCACGACCAACCAGTGAGATTATCAAGAGCCCTGAACCACTACACCTCTCTAGAGGACCTTTCATCTCTCAGCAGTAATTCCATGGTACTCTTTCAACTATGCTCAGTGTCACCACATAGCCAGCACAGTCCTCTACTGTATTACATCACTGTGTAATACAGTAGAGTGGATGAACATAACTTTTTTTTTTTTTGTGCAATTGAGAACTCAAATTTGAGACAGGAACTGACTCTGAAAACAGCTCTTTGGCTGAGATTAACAGACTGAAATGCTGTTTTTCCCTCTCACCGCTGAGCCGGTAGCAATTCTGAAACCTCATTCTTTCTCTCTTTGCTGCTGGTGTTAAAGATGAAACTGTGGATAACTCTCAAGTGAGCTCACTTCAGACATGAAAGGAACTCTGGCGCACTTTTTATTTGACTTTTATAACTTGACAGGACTTGTGGTTTAGGTCTTTTTGTAAACGTTTTTTTAAGGTGAGAAGACTTTCTTCAGATGAGTCTTCTGAAAGAATATTACATAAATCTACAGAAAAATAAAGGTCTGAAGAGACCGTTTCCTTTTTTTTTTTTAGTGTCATGCATTTCAGCTATATTCTTTGGCATTTCGAAAAAACCATGCTGATGACTTTTGCTTATAGATATTATTGGTTATTATTTAAGTACCTTTTTGTTTTGTAGTGGAAACAACCAATGCATTAGCAAGATATAATGAGCCTTACAATATTTTCTATCAGTGTCAGCGATTCATAAACACTGGCATCCTAGGAGCAGGTGACCCTGTGCAAACTATATTTGTTTTGTTTTTGGTTTTTCCCCACCCTGTTCTTGATGTTATTTTAAATTTGACTGACGGTGGACAATCATTATGAATTATTTCTGCCTAACTCTATCAAGCTGACTGGAAACATCACAAGCAGTCTGATCCATTCCAACTACTCAGACAAGAGTTTTCATAGTATTTCACCATCCAAGCATTAAATAACTTATTTTAAGACAGGGATTTCAAATGCTATTTCATAATTTGTTTTCAGTGTGGAATGTCTTTCGTTTGTTGTCTGTCAATGGTGCTAACAGTGTTATCCTCTGTTTTTTGAGGGACCATATCAGCTAATTTTACATTATGCTTACTTGAATGGATGTAAAAATCATGGATGTATGCGATGTAGCAGAATAAACGTGCATTATTTGGCAAAGGAAAATCGATATACAGTATTCGCTTACTTGTTTTCCAGTGTGAAGACAACTTATATTGCACCCTCTTGTGGTGTATTGCAATATGACAAACACATTGTAGCAGATGCTATATTCACTTCATCCACTAAATGGTGCTCTAACTAAATATAAAAAGGAGAGTTTTGAACTCTTCAGTACTGTTTTTGCACAGTATACAGTATATATCCAGACAACGTTTGCTACACTTTTATTGCATACTGTGTACGGTTTCACATACTGGTAGGCAGAATACAATATACACGTGGTATGCACGTGGTACAAGAGCAACTGAGTAACCCGAAACCTGTTTTTACTTAACCAATTTTTATTTCATAGAGCAGCTTATGTGAAGATTAATGTCTGTGTAAAAACAACATAAACTTACACACCAGGGTCACTGAATCTGAGCATATTTCATTTCTGTTAGGTTTAACGTAAGAAAATTCTTCTTATGATGGCTAATTTTGAGATTAATGTTCATCAGATTTATTGCTGCAGGGGATGTGTGAACGGAGCCATTTCCTCTTGAAGACAGATAATTTTCCTCGATTTTCCTATTATATGTTGAGAGCTTTTTAAAGTGACAGTGAGAATGGAGATTGTTCTTACAGGTTAAACCTCAAGCGTTAAATGTACAAAGACCACCTACAGATTATGAAAACAAGTGGCTTAAATGTTAACAAACAACAGTGAATGAGGTAAATATATTAATTACTGAATCAGATTTCCAGAACAATGGAGACTGGCTACAGACCTTCACTCTCAACCTCAAGTGCACTCTCTCTGGAACCAGTAATACAGTCCATTGTTTTAATGTGGTAGACCTACTGTTTGTTGTCTGTTTATAGAATAATTACAATAAATGATAGGCTTCAGCATTCATGCACACAATTATTGTGAGAATACAAGCAGGAAAAATGGAATGAAAGAAAAGAAAAATTCCTTTTTTAAAAAAATAATACAAGCCCTATACAGTAATTGTTTCTAATGGGGGCGCAAGTTATTTTCACCATTTACGGGGGTAGCCAGTGATTTTATTGCTGTCCGAATCCAGAATGGTCAGTGTTCATCTCCCACCACCTGCGTAAAAATCCCTGGCTGAATTACCTATGTTTTTTTGACAAACACCAAGGTCATGTGGTAATTTAATTGTCGTCCAAATCCACATCTCTGAGTTTGCAAGAAATCGATTCAAAGTTTAATATTTAAATCCTTTTTGACATTACAGTAACTGTTGAACTTCACTGTAATTTGTATTTATTTCTGAAATGCTGGAAAGTATTTACAAGAACAATATTTAATAACTGCTCCACCACAGCGAGTGGGAGCAGAAAGAGAAGAAAAACATGTAAACATTCGAAATGGGTCTTTATTATGGCAGCAGCAGGTAAACAATCCAATTTTAAAATGTGTGTTATATACAGTTACATACATAACTATATGGCGTATAATTATATACAACTATAGCACCAGTGTTCGAATTTTGTCAATGCTCTTGGGGGGGGGTCCCCATAACCACCCCCCTTCCCCTCAANTCAAAAAAAAAAAAAAAAAATATATATATATATATATATATATATATATATATATAAACCTTATATAAATATGATTCATATTTTTGTCTTGTCCTTGTTATCATTGAGAAGCCTAATTCTAAGATAAAAGCTTAATTTGATCAGTGAATTAGATGTACCAAACAATCACTAAGCAAAGAAGAATTACATATCTAGCCGAGGAAATTAATATTTTCAAACAAGTCTAAAGTGATTTTTACCTTTTGTGGGTATTTTTGTTTTTACCTTTATAAAGACATTCTTTGTTCTGAAAGTATGCGTTATGTTTTTTGTCAAATTCTTATATTTAATCAATAAAGTCACTTAGAATAATAAGACATTTTAGCCACACAAATAAAATCATTATCAATGAAATTCATCTTTTCAATATAGAGGAAACACAAATGCTGCATATGAACTGGCATTTAGATGTATTTACCCACTGTTTAACACAGAACATGAATGCATTTAACCTACAGTTACAAATGCATGAATAATGTAATATTTTAATCCTAAAATTATTTAAAAAAAAAATGAAAAGGTACTTTAAATGGGGAATTACAACCGCCAGTAGGTGTCAGCAAGTCATTGCGACTGAACCGAAATCATTTAAACGGTTGATTAATTCAGGAACGAAACACCATCATGTTGTTTACAGACACAAAACAGTGCTGTGGCTGTGTTTGGAATGATTTTTTGTTGGCGAAAAAGAGCAAAAATAGGCAATATGGTGTCTAAAACGTAAGTATCTTAATATAAACTTCTAGTTTATTGAACTGTTGTATAAAATCAATATCACATTTGTGACTTTTGAAAAAAAAGGCATTCTTCGTGTGATATTGATTAACTATATAAATGATATAAATATACATATATATATCTGCCCCCATATCCTGAATTTCGGGAAAATGCATTTTGTTAGACTGAATCAGTGTTTAAGCACTCATATATCTTCTTATAATCAATGCTCTTCTTATAATACACTGTATGATAAATGAATCTCTTACTTACATAGTTCGTACATCTGCATTTTGTTGATGAGGGAATTTACGAGTTTCAGTCTGAACAAAACTCTAGGTTTCAGCAATGACTATTCTGAACGCCTCTGATTGGCCACTGCATTCTAAACTCAAAAGAGTCGTGTGTGATTGGTTATAACGCGCAACGCTGTAAAAACGCGTAAAAATAAAATATGATTTAATGTGAGCAGGTCTAAAATCAATACAGCAGTCGAATCTTTTCATTTCATTTTCATTAGTTTTATGTTTTAAGTATTAAAGTTTTATCGAAAAACCAGGGGACCACCCCTCAAGTATATCTTTTTGGGTGTTATGGGTGGTCCGGGACCCTCCTTTATTTTCCAGGAGATTTACGCTTGGAATAATAAGTATACATTTTGCATAATATGTATTTTTATATACATTTTACACAATAATAAAATGTATTTTATTTACAGCAGACAATCATGTGACTAGCCACGTGAGCAGGTATCGCGTCCGAAAACATGAGTGGTTTCACTGAGGTGCCATGTAAATTGATATATATATAGCCGTCCACATGAGAAACAATTACTGTCCGAATCATGCTATAGATGGTATGAACCATACATTACAATTACTTAACATAAAAATAAAATGCACGTATGTCTTTTTGGCCGTTTTTAATGCAAATTACTAGCTGCAGGCATACACTTCCTCAGGATTCATCCTGAATCGCCAACGCTGGAGCAAAGGTAAGAACAAATGCGTACGCACCTGTTGTGAATCTAGAGAAAATTTTAAAAAGATTTTTATCTGGGCACATAAATATGCAAATTATACGAAATTATACACGAATAAGGCCCACTGTCTTCTATAACCCTGTGCCAAGAAGTTGCGTTATGTAGCCTGTGGTACGATTTCATGATAACAAGCTTTTCAGTTTCTCCTGCTCAACCTCAGAGCGTGATGCTTATATCACTGTGGGCTGTATTTGGTTTGCACCAAACATAAAACTTTGCCTTCAAGCCAAGGAGCTCAATTAATGTCTCACTAGACCACCAATAGTTTATTCCAAACGGTTTCATGTTTTGTCTTGGAATCTAGAAAACTTTTGACGTGATTTAATGTTTGCCTCTTCAAGGTTTTCTTCCAAATCTGGCAGACCGCAGAGATGGTTATGTCTGGACAGTTTCATCCACTTCAGCCAAATCCTCTAAAATTCTCAAAATGTTATAATCTGTCACACTTCTGCCACTTATCCTTGTCCAATTGCTCAGTTTGGGTAGGACAGAAATATCTTGGTGTCCTTTTTTCATTTCCTTTCTTTTTGTACAATTGACTGTGCAGTGCATGTAGGAACATTCAAACCTTTGTTCCCAAACTGATCTAGTTTGGTTTTCAGACCTCGCAAAAGCTATTTTCATGCAGCTAAGCAGCTGAACACATTTAACATATTTAAAGTATTTTTGATATTGATTTTAGTGGTTCAGTTTCTCGTCTGCATAAATTTATTTTGTACACATAAGCAGAACCAGATCTAATGTCACTGTGTCTTTGTTACTTGTTTTTACTTTAAAGCCCACGGAAAAAAATGGAATTGTTGCTGCGTACAGTGTGAAGAGTAGAATTTCATGTCTGCTGTCATGAGACAATAAGTTAAATTACAGTTGATGAAAGAACACCATGTCTCTTTCAGAGCTTAAACAATCAAATCCCATACAGAGAAAAGAGCAAGTCAAATTAAAACCACTCAGAAAAATCTGCATGCCAACTTTGTGCAGGATAGATTTGTTTTGATGAAGTGTCAGCTCAAGGCTTTGGTCTGTAAGCAGGGAGAAAAAAAAACAAAGTGTGCAGAAACTTGGAATTTGTGCAGTGTAAGTAGCCAGGCTTTGTCATGCTCAAAGTTATGCTTCTCTGTCTAGTGATTTCACAATTGTGAAAACCTCTCAATGTGCTCATCAGTCAGAAGAACATCTCTTTGTGTTCTCGCTCATCTTAAGGAGCATTTGTGACCCAGGACCACAAAACCAGACATAAGGGTCAATTTTTTGAAATTGAGATTTATAAAACATCTGAGAGCTAAATAAATAAGCTTTCCACTGATGTATGGTTTGTTAGGATAGGACAATATTTGGTGGAGATACAACTATTTAAAATCTGGAATCTGAGGGTACAAAAAAAATGGAAGATTGAGAAAATAACCTTTAAAGTTGTCCAAATAAAATTCTTAGCAATGCATGTTAATAATCAAAGTTTTGATATATTTATGGTAGGAAATTCACAAAATATCTTAATGGAACATGATCTCTGGCATTAAAAAAAATCAATAATTTTGACCCATACAGTGTATTTTGGCTATTGCTACGAATATACCCGTGCTACTTGAGACTGGTTTTGTGGTCCAGGGTCACATCTGTTCTTTTCTTCTTCTCTTTTGGAACTTGTGGACTGATATATATTCAGAGATGTATGTAATATATAATATAATATGGAATGAAATGGCAGGGGACTAAATATATTAAACTGTTGGCAATATAGCATCAGTCATTATAGGACAGAAAGAAAAAAAAAACGAAATACTTAATTCTCTGTTATTTATTAATTTTCTGTAGGATAAGCAGCAACATAGACCAGATCTTATGTGGCAAGTCTCTAAGTAGATTGCTTAAATAATATGATCATCCTTTTTTAAACTTATTAGAAAAAGTTCAATTAGATTTGATTATGTATACTTAGGGATATTAGGCAGCCCTCCAGCACACCATAAACAACTCCAAATAAAATACAACAGAAAACACAACCCATCATTAAAAGGGATAATCAGTTTGACTAATCTATGAATTTCATCCTTTGTCCTCATTGAACTGTACCACAAACAGATGTTAATAATATTACATAAAACATGAGTAAGTCATAAGGGCCAATGACAATAATGACTGTATTTGCATAAATTAAGTTATATAACTTAGATAAACAGTGGTCTACCACATTGATTAGGCACAGAGTAAGGCAGGACAGTGTAGCGTTGCATAACGTGGCAGAGAGACTTGATAAGATTAATTATGTCTTAACTAAATAAGACATGGTGTTTTATCATGCAGACTTGACTGTTACTCTACTTGGATGGGTGAGTTCCTAAAGATGCTTGACATATTTCAACTGATAGAGAAACTTTTCTGCCTAATCCTAGACAATTTTTACTGACTATGGTTTACAAAATGTCTCATCAGAGTATTTGCCTTTAGCAGACAATGACAGACAAATTGGGGAAAAATAAACAGAAGGCCACTCTAAAATCAACTTGAAATAACAAGATTATAAAATAGCTTGTTACACAATATCAGACTTTGTTTAGAGAAGGTAATAACATGCTTCAGCATCAAATTCATTTAATGCATTTGTATTGCAGTATTGAAACTACAGTTCTTTCTTTTTTTTTTCGTTTTGTCTCAGAATGTAATTTAAATGTCATTTAATATAACATTTTGTCATTTTCGTTTACTGATAGTCTTTTAATATCTCTAGAGTTTTCACTCTAAGTTCATTTTGTTTTGTAATTCCTTTTGATGATAAAGTTACTACATTAACAGTGTGGCTTTAGCACAGCTTCCATGAATTAGTAATTCAAATGTTAAAGACCACCCTCAGTCTGGATATCATTCTTTACCAGATTTATTGTGCATCTCAATCTTTTTTTCGAAGCTGTATGCGCACATCTATAAAAAGTACAATCAGGACAGATCTTAATGACCGCACAAGAGTAGGTTTTACTGTGCTATACGGTTGTGTCGTCCCAGCATAAATCAAGGCTGTGAAGATATGCTGCTTCCATGAAAGAGCATTAATACAGGCAAGGCAATAAAACCCGCCATTAAGCAGCATGGCATGTAAATGGCCACCCCAAATGATGCTTGTTAGAGTTCTGTCTGATCCTGGAGAAGCACAGAGGACAAATAAGCCCAGAGAGAGGTAATGAAAGGCCATATTCATAGGACAGGGAGAATAATGATGCATATTTTAGATCCAGCTCTCTACTTGATTCTGATTGGTCAGTCGCAACATTCAGATGCTGTATATCAGTAAGTACAGTATGAATTTCTGTAAGTCTGCTTTGAAACAATGTGAATAAGTAATAATTAATTAAAAATTGAGTTGATTAAATCAGTCCGCTCATCCAAGTTACTGAAATCGTGTCGTTTCACAGTGCTGAATGGCTCTTGTTTTATACAAAGCAACTTGCATTAATTTTTTTCATTGCATATAGACTTAGGTATTACTATTATTATTGGCAGGTTTCCGCAAACTGTTTTGTATGTAGATGTGGATTTTTTTTTTTTCTTAGCGAAAGCTTTAAGATAACATACCGTTTAAATTACGAAAATGATTTCAAATCACTTTTTTCATGTGCATGGATTTATTTATTTGGTGAGTAGCCAGATAAAGACATTTGAATCTATAATTAAGAGAGGCAGCAGTTTAATTAAAGGTGATTTTCTAGTGGTGACTCTGCACTTTTCCTATAATTGTAATCAAAAGAGCAAAATCCTATCTTGTTACAGTTTTGGCAGAAAGTATAGTAAATTAAAAGTAAGTAACTTATTTCCTTTCTTGGAATTGTGCATGGTTTAGATCTAATGGTAACAATATTTATTATGGTAAATGAAAAGACATGTTTTTGGACATGATGAGAGTTTTAATTTGGATGCCGATCAAGGTAACTGGCCGTTACAGCCAGTAAATAGTAGAATCCAGTCTGAATGACTGGAGAACGTTCCTTAAAGCAATGAATGAATTGCGAAGGGAATAAAACTCTTTGTTTTCATTTTGTGTCAGCAGACCAGTGATGTGCCAATGGAAAACACAGAGAGACAAGTAGAAGTATTCAACATTTCACCAACCTCTTCCACCACAGCCCCTGCTGAAATTAAAGACAAGGACAGTACTGTTGTCCTGATATACTCCTTTCAGAATCACTTCACTTACATTTGTTAGACTGTAAAATGGCTCATATGCTTTTGGAATTGGAGGGTTATAAAAATATTACAAGCTATGTAACTGAAATGCACTCTAGAACTAAGTATTTCATGTGAACTACAGCTTCATGAGAAAGCCAAGTATTATTATGGCATGTGAATGTGTCTGTGTACCGTATGAACTACTCATAAAGCCTTATTAAATCAAGCCTGCACAAAGCATTTTTAGTTCGAAGTGCTTCATAGTTTACTTACGTATTCAATCCCTTTCGAGTTTAGAAGAAACTCCATACATAACAGAAATGGATAACATTCTTTGAGGGGGTTCGGAATTAATGTAATACTAGATCTTAAAGGGGTCTTATTATGCTCTTTTACAAAGTCTTGATTTTGTTTTGGGGGTGTACTAGAACATGCTCTCATGCTTGGTGGTTTGAAAAGCGCGTTATTTTTTACATAATTTACATTATTACAATACCTTTCTCCCCAGCCTGGCACAAATGGCTCGATTAGTTCTGGTGGAGGAGAAGTCCACTTCCAGAACAACAATTTACAAATAATTTACTCACCCCCTTGTCATGTAAGATGTTCATGTCTTTCTGTCTTCAGTCGTAAAGAAATTATGGTTTTTGAGGAAAACATTTCAGGATTTTTCTTCATATAAAGGACTTGATTGGTGCCCCGATTTTGAACTTCCAAAATGTAGTTTAAATGCAGCTTCAAAGAGCTCTAAATGATCCCAGCTGAGGAAGAAGGGTTTTATCTAGAGAAACAATCTGTCATTTTTTTTGAAAAATAAAAATTTGTATACTTTTTAAGCACAAAAACTCGTGTAGCACAGGCTCTGGGATGAGCGTTCACGATGCTATGAATTAGTGATGGGATCATTCTTGAATGATACATTCATTTTTAACGAATCTTTAATGTGACTCAGGAAAAACGAGTCGTTTCGGGGAGTGATTCGTTCAGTTGCGCATATGCGCAACATCCTATTATGTTTTGTACTGGAATTAGTTCACCTGTTTCGAGTGTTCAGGTTTTTCGAGTCGTTCATTCATCGTATGGGGCTGTCACGTGGTGAACGAACGACTCGAACCCGAAGACTTGAGAGATGAACTAATCAATTCCTTTTCCAGCTCACACTGCATTGGTTGAGCTTATGGGGCTGTCACGTGATGAACGAACGACTCAAACCCGAAAACTTGTCAGATAAGAGGTGAGGTG
>JAHKKF010528254.1:17694-43173 GCA_019740295.1 Labeo calbasu
AAAACAGCAGAAAACCCTTCTGGAAAGATTTCATCAGATTCAGTAAAGTGCGTCTGATCTCTACAATGGGTCAGATCAGATCAGATCTAGGGCTGCACGATTTGGGGAAAACATTGAACTGACTCTAGCTGAATAACCCCGCTACGGTCTTCAGTAGAGCTTCTTATAGCTTAATTGAACTTCATAATACATGAACTTTACACAGCTACTCAAGTGAATAAACACTAACATGACTGGAGCTGAATAATGACACTATTGAATTTGGATTTGCCTCTTTTTTAAGTATTCCGTTACTTTCCTGTTTAATTCTGTGAAGCTGCTTTGAAACAATCTGTACTGTAAAAAAAAAAAAAATAAATCCAGGCTTGCCGAGCTTGATTGTACAGTTGCCCAATTTCGCCCAAAATTTTGTAATTATACATAAACATATCTATAGACCTTATGTAGCTGCACCCCTGTCAATGCTACTCTCTTTGCTTTCAGTCTTCTGTTTGTACTTCCGGGGCTTGAAGGTTGCACAAATTTATAATGAATGAACCATGCATTTTAAAATCTTCCCAAGCTATTGACATCCACTTCAAACATTACAATGCCCATGATGACACGCGTAAACTCTACAATAAGTAAATCTACTTCACCAGCTAATTACTCCTCAACAGTGATGCTATAGAGCTACTGCAAAACCAGAAACTCGTAGACAAAATTTTAAAAAAGGCTGCACACTTGTTTCTCTGACACATAAAGTCTATATAATAATGAAAATCACAGCAACATATACAATTTTTTATAACACTAACATGCTTCTATGGCTATGCTCATGGCGAGAGTCAGGTTTGGTAATTAAAAAAATTAAAAACTATTAAAACTAAAGACTAATTTTTTTCTTTAAAAACAACAACAAAAAAACCTTAAACTAGATTAACTCAACAGTATTACAATTTACAATACTATTGCAATAATATTACTTAACAATATTACAATACTAATATGACTAATATTCCAGTAGTGTGGATGCGATCTCTAACAGTACTGACCTCGTGTGGCACCTCCTGCAGACGATCCAGCGCACGAATGTGATCCAGCGTGTCTATGGATGGAGAGAGTCCACCATGCAGACAGAAGATCTAACACACAGACAGTCATGTGAGTTATATGAGCCATCAGCAGCTGTCAGAAGATTCTAAGGCTGGATCTATTGATGATAACCTGATATTTGTGTTAAGTTAAAACTGTTCTGTTATTACTCTTATATCATGTATTATCCAGAAGAGGATGGACTGCTCACCTGCCCGTCCACCAGAGCTGTGAGGGGTAGGTAGTCAAAGAGGTCTGTGAAATATTTCCAGACATTTGCGTTGCCGTATTTCCTCAAACACTCGTCATAGAAACCGTACACCTGTGTGATCTGTCTGCTCTCATGATTTCCCCGCAATATCGTAATGCGTTCTGGATAGCGAACCTACAAATGAAGTAGACAAATGA
Source organism: Labeo calbasu (assembly GCA_019740295.1). Classification (NCBI taxonomy): domain Eukaryota; kingdom Metazoa; phylum Chordata; class Actinopteri; order Cypriniformes; family Cyprinidae; genus Labeo; species Labeo calbasu. Next base: position 19,177 of record JAHKKF010528254.1, read on the forward strand.
AGTCAAGATGTCTAAAATGTCTGCAAGACCACTGTAGTAAATTTAGTAAACATACCTTTAGTGCAACAAGAAGTGTGACTGTTTCCACTGAGTAATATCCTCTGTCTACATAGTCGCCCATAAACAGGTAGTTAGTGTCAGGTGACTTCCCTCCAATTCTGAAGAGCTCCATTAGGTCATGAAACTGGCCGTGCACATCTCCACATACTGTGACAGGGCAGCGCACCTCCTGCACATTGGACTCTTTAGTGAGAATCTCTTTAGCCTGCAGTTGTAAAAACAGAAGAGTGTATCATGCACAGGTGAATGTTGTAAAAGCAAAAAACATCTGACAAGAAAGTTTTGAAATGCCAATCAGGGCAGCGTTTCCCAAAAGTAGGGATGTCACAATTCTCAATGTAAAATCGAACAATTCGGTATGACATCCACAGTTCAATACGCACTTGTGAAATTTGTTATTTCGGTTTAAATAATTTCCTTGTTTTATTTATCACGGAATTTGCTGTATGTGCGCCTGTGACTTCACTGCTGAAATGAGGAAACGCTTCCCCGCTTATATCTGAAAAAGCAACACATGCAGAGCATCTTACATTCTAATGGCATGCAATGATAAGCCTTTCTAAACCTGTTGTCCAACAAAAGGGTTACAAAAACAAAAGTTATAAAAAAACATTATAACTTGTTTTTAATTCACAACATCAGTCGAGTGAAATAACTTCATTATGTGATCTGATGTGGATTCTTATCACAGAATGAGGCAGACAATAAATTCTATACTCATATTCTATGTATGTCGATTAGCAATGGCTTATGAAAATACACGAGATGACTTGAAGAACACAGATAAACCATATATTATTGCAGACGAGTGTTTATTGTCCTTACATTTCATCATTCAAAACTTTTAATCTTGTTTTTATTCAGTTACAGCAATAGCGATGCCTTCATCTATATTAGAGAAGCTGGAACGGAACATAATCAGTGTTATCTCTTTGACGCATATGTGGATTTTATGCAAGAGGGCACCCTCTGGCGTCCAGTATGAATGAAACCCATTCTTTTTTTCGTAAAAATCGGAAAATGAAGCAGACATATACTAAACCACGCTTTTTCCAGTGTACAGGTTTACGGGAGTATTTTGTTATTTGTTGCAAAAAAAAAAAAAAACAACAACAACAACACACACACACTGAAGTGGCAAGATATCAGAACCGAAAACCGTGGTTAAAAACCAAGGTACGTATTGAACCGTGGACTAACAGTATTGTTGCATCCCTATCTATGGTTGCAAGTTCCATCATTACTAACATAGTTCAAAAACTCTGTTTTTCCCTCAACCACATTCGCAAACTAACTTGGTTGCAACTACAGCCTTTAGGCTGAGGTTAGATGCAGAGTTTCATGTTAGTATAACCTGCTGAGAAAGATGCAACCCCATACTGCTCAGATGCTATGTTCATTACAGCAGTATCTCTGAGAAATTACAATGTGGAGAAAGCTGCTGACTGCATACATAGCCTACAGGAGTCAACTGTACGCCGATTACATACTGCACGTTAACGTGATGAAACAACAGACAGCTATTCATTTTATTTTAGTGTAAATGAGCTTCAATAATCTGACATTAACGGCAATCTTTAATGGAATAATTAAAAGTTTTTACTCCACGAGACTTCACTAACAACAGTCAAATATTGTTTAACCAATGTTGTTCAAACAACATAGGTGTGAGCAAGTTTGGGAAACAGTCGTGACTAGCTAGTCAGTTTCTGCAACAATGCATTGTACATTCTGAGTTGTTTTTTAAGAAGCTACACACATCCTGCCTTGTTCCACACAACTGAAACAGCAAGTTTGCTGTAGACCGTTTTCACACTAAACACACTCAAGGGTGTTGTAGAAGAGAGGCGTGCTGTTACCTTACTAAAGACAGAGTTCACAAACACCACCCAAACTTTCATCAGAAAAGGCTAATAATATGGGCCACTAAAGCTAGAACATGCTGAAAATGCTCAGGACAACAGACCTTTCTTACATTTCCGGTTTTCTCATAGTGGAAGTCGTCATAGTTGGGTAAGATCCGAGACCAGTGAATGGGAGAGTACCACAAATATATTTTTTGCATTCCCATTTGCTTAAATGACAAAAAAATTCCACGATAGTGTTTTCACAAGTTTCAATCAAAGACAAAAAAAAAAAAAAACTGAGAGAGACTGATATCATCAGTCAGAAGAGAAAATACCAAATTTATCGTCCCTGCCATAACTGCGGCATTAGAAACACCCTCGCATTAGCGTTAACCAGTTTTTTGTAACTTGATGACAAGGTGATATAATACAAAGTATAGTGCTATAAATGTACATAAATTAAAAACAAAAATTAAAAATATTAAGGATATATGATGATGATGACCTTTGAAATGTGTCATCACAGTCTTGTAAAAAAGGGTCCACAGAGGCAGGTTTTAACTCAGAAAATATCAAAAGAAACCAGAGTGCTTATCTGATAGACATGCATGTCTGTGCACTCTGTATCGCTGTGAAATCAAATCAATATCTGCTGGGAGAACAACCCCCATCACTATGGAGACTGTATGAGTGCGTTTCCATGGAGACATGTTGTCCCATTTCTATTTTGCACAGTACGGAACACTGTTTTACTTTTACCCTTTTTAACATGGTGCATGATTGTGTGCAGGAATACATTGATTTAGGTAAGTAGATATTAGGAATGGCCATTGTGGTCATGCAGTCTACTTGAGTACTCAATATTTTCAGAGTTGGGGGGCTATTTTTAAAGTTTTGCTCCACATGTACACTTGTTAGAAAGACACCTTTGGCTACTGCATAACATATCCATAAAAAGTACAACAACAACAACAGCAAAACTCAAAAGGCATCATATTTTGATACATGGAGACTTTTTGGCTAACTCAAAGAGTGTCTCTGCTCATTCTGAAGAGCTATACGGGTAACATTGGCAAGTAGTAACAGTTAAGAGAAACACCTCTTTGTGTTTCTATATTAAGCAATATTGCACAGTGTAAGTGTGATATTGCTCTATATAAGTTCAAAGCACAAAAAAAAAACTAAGCAAGAGACTGTCAAGTAAGCAGAGTGATGAGCGCTCAAAACAGCTTTATCATATTAAAACAAATGGTTATTTTTTTTTGAATGGCTACGTTCTGTTGTGGCAGGATTAGATCCAGCAAATAATGGGACGTAAAGAATTTGCAATTTAATGATTGTGAATATTTTTATTATGCAAATAACTGTTTAATAAAAGCATAAGGCTTTCAACGCCACACTATAGACTACAGCTACTTGCTGTGTCGCGCCTGAAATGAAATAAAAACCCATCTTCACTTTTAACACAGTAAACCACTCCTGATAAAACTTCCTACACCTCATTTCATCCAAAGAGAAATGTTGTATTAAATGCATCACTTTTATCAGAACTACAGGAATTAATCCTCATTTTGACTGCTTGATTGCCCTTTCACTTCATGAATTTATTAAAGACATTGTTTACCCTTCAGTTATATAAAATGACTAACTTGGTAAATCTTTGGATGTTTTCAAGAGCTTTGTTGAAGAAATGAGTCTATATCTACGAAGTCACGATGATATCAGGTGTGATGTCACCTAGTGAGGTAAGATCTGTGTCATTTGTAAACAACTTGTGGTAGTGACTGTTTTAAAGTAAACAGAGTGAATTTGCTGGAGGTTACTATTTAACCACACAAGCAGTCAGTTTCAAGTCTACAGATTATAAATAATAAGACACCATAAGTGACAGATACTGACAAATTATGTACTAATAAACACTGGCAACTCCAACCGATCTATACAGATTGACAATAACAACAGAGAACACTAACACTCTGATGGGTGTTAATTCAGTCCAATGATGCTATAATAAATATTGCACAAAATAAATGATTTTATGTACTGCGAACTTTATTTTGTTAAAATTAATTTAAAAAAAAAAACATATATTTAGCTACAATATACCATAATACAACATTAAACAATAATAATGCTCCTCGTGTTTTATATATTGGTGTATGTTTGTATGCGAAATCTCAGTCATGATGTCAAAAGAATCGTGGTGTTTTAAAATACCCTAATAATGCATGCATTTTACTTTCTCAAAAAATGGAAACTTGCAATGATTTTAAGTTTAACAATATCGTTTATGTTTATTAAATGACAAACATGGACTAATAAGGTATTATATATGAGACGTTCTCTTTACCTTCTCGCAGAGTGTTCTCACTTGGTTCTCGGTCAGTTGTTTGCACTCATTCAGCTGTTCGACCCACTGGTCTAATTCTTTCGTGAACGCTTTATCATCCATCACCGGCGCGATTCTGCGGTAATCCTCACAGATTCTTCGGTAATTAAACGAGCAGTGAGTGCGCCGTTTAATGTAACACTGCCACACTGACGCGCTGCGCTGGGCCGACGCGAAACACAGCCACCAAACACCGCTGTTAAACTCGGATATCAGCTCATTAAACACGAAATGCCGTGTCGCGCGTGTCTTTTAGCTACACTCGGTGGTGAGTGATAGATGTCTTTTGACGGTATCCGCGCTCTGTCGATGATGAATTTTCCGTTGACTGGTCGCGCTTCCGACCTTCCTCATAAACGCGCTGTGTAATGGCCGCTGGTCTCGCCGCCCGTGACGTCATCAGAAAGGCATGCTTCTGAACGCTCTGAGCGAGGTGCTGCCCCCTGTGGCCTGGAAGACCATTAACAACTCACGAATAACAGAAAACAGATTTTAAAATGCTCAAATGCCACTTACCTTTTAATTGTTAAATGCGGGTCATTCTATAAGCGGTACACTTTTAATCAGTTATTCTGTAATCTGTACATGCAGTGTACAACCAGTAACCATCATAAACATCTCTGTGCCTAATGCATAATATTTAGCTAAGACCTCCAGTATATGTACAATGTGCAAATAAATTGGCCTGGAACCGTCAAACAGAATTAGCAGACAAATAACCTAACCTACAGTAGGTTACGTATTCTGATTACTTACATTACTCATGTGGAATTGCTCATTATAGAGTTATTTGTGATAACGCACAACTTGTGTGTTCTGTTGCTTTAAAATAATAATAATAATTAAAAACATAAAAATAAAAAAACTTTAAAAGAAAAGGAGCTGTCACATTTTCCAAAAGAAGGACCCTATAGTATCATAACTCAGCAGAGTGATACTGTTAAGTAATGTAAAATATCTGCAAAGATTGCATTAGTGAAACTACCTATGTCAGAATCATGTAGTGTAGTCTAGTAGTGTAAGTTTCATGTTTCTAATGAATTTTTAATGGAACAAATGTGTAAGAGGCCAAAAACAGTATTTGTTTGAATGCAGCATTGTTATTAAGTAGGCTAATTGGCCAGTATATTGCAGAACAATTTTTATATAAATATGCAGAATTATCAAACCACTCTTTATTTATGCTAACTTGTGGGAAATAAATGTTTAATTGCAATAAATACTACAATAAAGTAACTGAACATCAAGTCTTTGTACAAAACATTGCTATATACAGTCTATGGAAGGTTTAACCAGAACATGTGTGTTCTATCATATATACAGAGTCACATTAAAGTACATTTGCTTAAAAGCACCAAGTGCGTTTATGAATCAGTGGGATTTAATGTCAAACTAGTTTGGGGGTGGCCAGCATCGGTCCTGAAGAGCAACAGTCCTGCAGAGTTTAGCTCCAACCCTAATTAAACACACCTGAAGAAGCTAATCAAGGTCTGAAGAGTTACTAGAAAGCTACAGGTAGTTGAGTCCTGGAGGACTGTGGCTTTCCAGGAACAACGCTGGCCACCCCTGAAATTGTTCTTTGATATAACTACCCTGTAAATATACCTGACTTACAAAAATTCATATCTATGTGATTCAATAGTAGCTCATAGTACATTAGTCCTAAATGGTCTTAGGATAATATCTAGCATCAGGGTGAATGGCTGCAGTGGAGCCTGTGGTGTATGTTTGTCCATTCAAAAGGAAGTAGGGGTAATGAATTGCAGTAACCGTGCTGGGCATAGGGACATGTGTCAAAGCCTGAACTGAGAGAGGAGGAGTTAGCAAATTTGCATTCAGCGGGCAATTTGGTAAACTGTAAGGTTGTGTCATGGCTAAACTGAACTGGTTTACTTGTTCTTGTGAGAGAACAGGACAGTGCTGTGCAGTGTTAGTTTGTTGATATTTAACACTGTCAAACGCTAGATGTGTAGCACTAGAATCTCTTCGTAAAGTTGCTGGAGGAGCCAAGACTGAAGGCTGTTGAGGTCTTTGTATGTCTGCTAAAGATCTCCTCTCATCAGAATGTGATAAAGTCGCTCGTCTATTAGACAGATGAAGAGAATTTATTTCAGAGTGTGCATGTGACGTCAAAGGCAAAGGTGGGGCTAAGTTAGAGGCATTCCAGTCCGCTGCAGTGCTTCTAACCATTCCCCAATGTCCTGGATCCACTCTGTGAGGAAGAGCGTAGTAAGGGCTTGGGTTCTCAACACGGGTTGCAGGAGTTGTTTGGAAAAGGGGGTTCACAGCGTTACATTGTGTTAGGGATGAAACAGATGCCCTGAAGATGTTAGAAAACATTTATTATAGGATTGTTAAAAATGTACCTCAAACCAATGCAATTAAAGGCTGATTAAAAAATCAGCATTTGATTCTTAAAGGGTTACTCCACCCCAAAATGAAAATTTTGTCATTAATTACCTACCCCCATGTCGTTCCAAACCCATAAAAGCTCTCTCAGGCCCTCCAATAGACAGCAATGTAATTAACACGATCAATGTCCAGAAACGTGTTCAGTGTTGGGGGTAATGCATTACAAGTAACGCGAGTTATGTAATAATACTACTTTTTTCAAGTAACTAGTAAAGTAACACATTACTTTTGAATTTCTAAGACTTTTTCAAATAAGTAACGCCAGTTACTTTTTCTCCCCATAGACAGCAATGTAATTAACACGATCAATGTCCAGAAATGTAGTAAGGAGATCAGTAAAATAATCCATGTGTCATCAGGGGTTCAACCGTAATTTTACGGCATTTTTCAATGGATACGCTCCAAAATGCTGCTAGGGTGATGCAGAGGAGATGAATTGTTGAATAAAATCAATATTTTTGTTTCTTTTGCGTACAAAAAGTATTCTCGTAACTTCGTAAAATTGCGGTTGAACCCCTGATGACACATTATTATTTTATTTTACCGATCTCCTTACTACGTTTCTGGACATTGATCATGTTAATTACATTGCTATCTATGGGAGGGTCAGAGAGCTCTCAGAATGCATCAAAAATATCTTAATCTGTGTTCTGAAGACTAACAAAGCTTTTATGGGTTTGGAACGACATGGGGGTAAGTAATTAATGACAAAATTTTCATTTTGGGGTGGAGTAACCCTGCTGAAAAAAACAGCTGGTCTTAGCTGGCCATAGCTGGTCAGCAGGCTACCAGATAAACATCAACAAGATAAAACCAGCTTGACCAGCCTAGCCAGGCTGGGAGACCAGCTAAAACAAGCTACTTCCATCTTAAACCAGCTAAGACCAGCCAACCACCTAGGCTGGTTTAAGCTGTTTTTTTCAGCAGGGAACCCTTTAAATTAATTTGTGAAAATGTCTCCTACCTCCTTTTAGCCATTTTGTAAGCCACGTCCTTGTCCGCCTTTACCCTCTAGATTGCAAACAAGCAAACATTTAGAAAGATACACAATGTTTTTCTTTGTAAGCAAATAGAATTAAACATCTCTATCATGCAATTCCAGCACCTCAGATGTGAAATGTGAATTTCCACGCGAAAGAGAAATCATCCTTAATAATTAGTAACTGACCGGATCGTAAAAAGTGGGTGTTAATGTAAGGAGCCAGACCAAATGAGAGTTTGCTATATTAAGGCATTATAAGCATTATAAGGAAAAGAAAAAAAGTGATTTCAGAGCAAGTTTTATGTTGACCAAAACCTTACCTGTGCAACACTGGGTTGAGAGGACGTCCGTATACGTTTACGTTTCTGAGCAGCATCACTCTTTTGTTTTGTAGGGGTCTCTGCTCCATCCACGGACGGAGGGGGCTGTTTCAATTTGTTGACGAGAGTAACACCTGACTCTGTCACCCCGAAAATAATCTGCGGGTTTGAATACTTGTATGTCTTGAGAACCTCACTTGGTGCACCATGACTCATGTCTTGCCATACAAGAACCTTAGAGGCATCATAAAGAAGGTGCTCGATTCCAAACCATGATATTTTGCTAATCATTTCATTGCATGACTTCATGAAAATAGCTTTTTCTTGGAGATATCTGCATGTAATGGACAGATGCTCTGCTTTGCCTACATCAAAAGTCCCCGGCAACTGATCCGATGGAGTTTCCACAAAAGTCATTATCACTTTATGTATCCTTTCCAATCTTTCCAAACTGTCTCCAAAATTGATCATTGCAGACATTGGTACGGATAAAAAGAAGCTTTTAAGGTCATGGGGATTTCTGAGTGCAGCCTCAGCTTCAAGAAGCTCACGCTTACTCTTCAGATACATGTAGTAAGATGCGTCAGGGGCCGCCTGGAGCTGTTGGTGCAAGGAGGACACTGCACTGTAGTATTCCTGCAGCTTACTGTATCCCTCTTGGGCCAGGATCTTTTGAAAAGAAGCAAACAACGATGACTGCTGCTGAAAGCCGACCTCCCCTTTGTAGAGTTCTCCGTAAAGAGAAGGGTCATACCATAGCAAACTCCTAAATGTAGGTTTACCGCTCAGAAAGTTTATTTTGTTTTCTACAAACTGCCAAGCTTCCATCATCATCTGCAACTCCAAGTAAGAATTCACCGCTTCATACTTCAGGTCTACTTGTGCAGGTGGATGGTCCAAATACTGTTCTAAGATGAGACACCTTGAAACAAAAGACTGGTGGAATGGCACTTTCTGATCTTGTTCAAAATTTGAGATAAAATGCTGCAACATGTTTTTGCATTTAGACTGCAAAGATCCAAGTTCGGTTAATGAGGCTGTTTGGTCAGCCATTTTGAGCGTGCTTGAAATGTCACCGATGCTGTATTTATTGTCAGCAAACGTACTGCTCACATTGGCATCATCAATGATTTTTATGGTGTTCAAAGATCGATTCTCTTGACTCTGTCGTTCACATAAACTGTCCAAATTCACTGAGGGATTTTGTTGGCTCGTTGTGTTCTTTCTTTGCATCTGTAACTGAGCATTAAGGGTATTATTGTTGGAGATTTCTGGGAAAACAGCGTTCCGGTCGTTCACCTGGGGCAAAGGGTGAGGACTATTATCTTTGACGGTGTCTAAAACACTGGTACTGTCAGGACTGACACTAGTGACTGAGCTCCTTCTTGATCTTTGCCTACTGGTTCGCTTGGTTTGAGAAGATCGTCGGCCTCTCTTAGATTCAACTGGCACTAATAGGCAAACATCAGTTCCATTTTGAGCATGTTCACTTCGAAGAACCCTCCTAGTTTGAACTGTGGTTTTGGTGTATTCACTTGAATTGTCTTTTTTACCTGCATCACCCTCATGAGGCATCAGGCAGGGAACATTTACCATACAGTATTGGCTTTTTTCAAACAACTGCTGTTTATGTGCTGTGCTGTCAAGTGTTATCCACACCACTGGTCTTTCTTTAAGATCTTCATTCACAGCTTCTTGTTTCTTAACAGTGGACTCAAATTTGTTCAAATAATCTCTTAGTTTAGAAATGAGCTGGGTTTCTGGTGAGGTTGCGCCATTGTTTTTGTTTTGGTCTGGCCTTAAACCACAGTTGTGTTTGACTGCGAGGGTGCTTGGTGGTTTGGTAGAACCAAGCACACTGGTGTCACATCTCTTCTTTGTGTGTTTTGAAGAAATTTCACATTGGACACCCAAATCTGGATCATCAACAGTAAGATCAACAACATTATTTGATGCATATTTCAAAGCCTCAGGATCACACTGCTTTGAATCTGATGTCATTTTTTCAAATGCCTCAGAATCACTTCTCCAAACACTGCTGACATTAGATGCATTGGTAGAAATGTTGAGACGTGATTGGTTCATGTTTGGGATATGTGCTGACATGTGTTCTCTTCCTTCAAAACACTGCACGTTTAGGGTATTTTTCATATTTGCATTTTGCTCACTGCACTTTATAGTGTCTGTCTCAGCCATATCATTCATAGTCTCCATTACCTTGACTTCTGAAGTCATGTTTGTCTGGAGTTCAGTTTTATGACTGTTGATTGTGTTGCTTGCAGGCATATCACTGTGTGTTTCTGAAGCCTCGCAATCATGTATACTCAAACTCTCAGAAGCATCTACATTGTCATCTACCTTGCTTAATGGATTCTGTACAGTTTCTGATCTTACAATGAGCAGCACGGTCTCCTCTTTGCACTCTGTGATAACCCCATGTTCTTTGCTAGTGCATGTGATCAAGGATGCTTGGTTTTGATTGGAGATGTTTTCAGTTGTCTTCACTTGTTCACCTTTATCCACCATTACTGGGATTAGATTTGGTATACAATCTTTTGTTGCATTCTCAGTGCAGACTGAATCACTTTTATGGAGATCCTCTGAAAGTAGTTCTGTAGGATTTTTCTGCTCCTCTATTGTTTTGGTCTCAGGAATAGTGGTATTAGCCTCCTGGGAGGCTTGAACATGTAGCGATTGTCTGTCATCAGATGCGTGAGGCATTATTCTTAAATTAGAGTCTGGGTCTTGAGCTTCATTTTCTGTAAGGACTATTTCAGACTGACTGTTTAAAGAGTCTGATGTTGCGTTGCTGTTTACCGTTTCATGGGGGCTCTCAGCTGACACAGTTGTTCTCCTGAGATTCCTCTTTGCTTTCCAAAAACGTGTCTTCTTGACATATTTGCTCCTCTTTAGAGAGTAACCTCGTGATAGAATGGTACGCCGTTTTTTCAGACATGCCCTCTTACAGCCTGGTCTGCTCGAGCGCTTGCGTTGCACATACATTTTAGATTTACTGTACCTCTGAGATAGTAGTTGTATTAGTTCAACATTACAAGTTGCAGTTTCAGTGTATCCTTCACTTCTGCACATTTGGACGCCTGGGGTTTGAATAATTTTGTTGTGTCTTTCACTTAGTTTCTTTCCAAGTCCTTTGATTTTTGAAAATCGTTCAGAGAGAGAAAGCCCTTCTGTAGTATCAGCAGATGTTTTGCTGGATTTCAGAGTAACCTGGAGATGGATATCTTCCCAGAATTTCATGTTTAGGTCAGCTTCAGCTTTGCTGTGATCTTTGCTTTCATTTTTTAGCTCGGAAATGTTGTCTGCAGGTCTGCCCATAATTCTGTGTGCACTTGAAGAAAAAAAAACATTTTTTTGAAACATCCTTGGCAATAATTGATCCAGTTGAATTCTTTTGTACAATTCTGAGTGAGCACTGTTGTCCTGCTTTACTGTTTCAATATCAAGCTCTGGACAGCATTTCATCCATCTAAATGAATCCATCCCTTGAACACTGCTAAAACCTGTCCCATTCTGCTTTTCGTTTAATCCCATGGCAAGACTGAGAACACAGTTGTCTGATGTCCCACAGCTAGAGACTTCAACACAGCTTGCAATATCCATGACTGCGTTTTCCATGCCGTTGTTTGCATACGGAAGGTACGATTCAGTGCTGGGCTCTTCAACCAAGTTAACACTTGAAGTTGACTGAGTCTCTTGCAAGTCCTCTACTGCACCTCTGGACAGCTCCCTTTCACATTCTATGCTGTGATTAAGCTTAGCTTCATTAGAGGTTAAATGACTTGGGTGCTTGAGATTAGTCTCATCTGCGAGGTTGAGATTCAATGATCTCAGCACCAGTGATTGCTCTGAAAGTTTATCTGGAGACTGATTCAGACATCCATCATTGACATAGTCCTGGTGAGTCTCTGGTGGTTGATCCTGTCCCTTTTCTGTCAACATTACCGCACTAGATTCTGGATGACTAGACTCATGAACATGAGTTGTGCTACATTTATCCCTGTTAACAAAATCTTTGTTATCTGACAAACTTGCAGCGTCATGACTTTTTGGTTGGCACACATTTGACTGAATGTGCTTGTTTGTATTGTCTTTTGCCTGTAATATGTGATTTTTGGGCTCTCTTTCAGACAGGCTGGAGGTCTTCTTTGTCTCTCTGACATTTTGAAAGAGCAATCCCTGTTTATACTTCTGATAATAAACTTCGTAAAAATGTATACGGTCAGCTAATTCTTGCTTTTGTTCTGGTGACATGTTTTCTTGTGACCAAATTTTCTGATGCCTCTCTTCCTCGTTCATTCTAAAGTAGGCAGCATATTTCTGGAATTTCATTTTAAATAACTTCATTGAGGGCAATGTCGGGGTATACGCACATTGATCAATCTTTGAGGATGTGTCCTTCTTGTCCATGTTTGATGGTTCTTTTAAATCACACGTATTTCCAGCAATTCCATAACTGTCTTTATGTTGGTCTGGTTGGCATTTCTTATTATCACATTCTGAACTAGTGTCTGCTACCTCAGCCTCTGAGCAGCTGGTCTGGTTTGCTTCCTGTCTAGACAGACGAGGATCCCTAACAGAGCGTGAAGAATACACTATGGTGGAAATTTTGTCCAATGGACTTTGAGGTACTACGTCACATGTATTGTCATTTCTTCCATGTGTGCTTGCAGTACTTTTGTTGTGATTACTCGTGAATGCTTTCTTTCCCAGCAAGCTTTGGGAGAGAGCAGTGTGATCCATAACTGGCCCTGAACTGCTGGAAGATTCTGCGTTTTCACCGGCAGCAATCCAGTGCTGTTTTGGGTTGAATGACTGAGTGTTTAGCATATCATTTTTTTGAAGTGGAGCTTCTACTCCTGGATTCTGAGGTGTATAATCCGTCTCAAAGCAGCCCTGCGTGCCAAAATGTTTGAATGTAACAGTGGCAGCGCCTCGTTTTCCTCTTCTCTCTGCCACAGTACATGCCTTAAAACGGTCTGTTGCATTTTCAGGGGTAAAATAAACACACACACTTTCATTGATGCATTATAAACAGTTTTCGGCACATGAATTGTGAAAAGTACTGTACAAATAAATTTGACTTGATAACGATGGGCATGTATGCGATGTCTTAATAATAATAATAAAAAAATAACGGTTCTTGTTTTATCTCACCATGCACTTGGCCAATAGGTAGCGCTAAAGCTGAGAGTGATATGTTTGTAGGTACAGTCAGAATGGCACTGCTGGCAGGAACAAGTGAAACTACTGCATACGGCAAACACTGCCTGGGTCTTTCAGTGAGCTCTTGCTTCTCGTTAAAGTCAAACAGAAAAACCTAGAACAGAAATGTTTTATTTAGACTCCTGTTGATTATCCAGTCCAACTGACTGGATAATTTGCTATTCTGCGATTAAATCAACTTACAGAGGAGCCTATAACTTGCTGGTGAAGTGTATCTCGATGGGACACTGCATCTTTACACATGTGACAGTCAAAGCTCACTGTGGGATCTTGCGTTTTGTTCCAGTCCAAGCTTGGAGCGATTTTTTTCACCTTTCCATAAAGAACCTGAAGCCCCAAAACACACAAAAAAACTACTGTCATTCTATAAATAAACAATATTACACATTGTTTAGACTGACACAGGAAATATTCAACAAACCTTGAAAATGACAATTTTTTGCGCACTTAATATGCTGGTATTAGATTTCAGAGCCACATCGACATGCCTAAAGAGATATACTCCATGTGATGGCTTTCCCAAGGCATACTGGACTGTGCTGCCAACCCGTAGACCGTGCTGATAAATCTGGGCCGTCATTTGATCCGATGCAGCTAAAAAACAGAATCTTTCTTCCATTTCTCTCCCATGTCTTCCTTTGGCACGCATCTCTGCTCTGTAGTCAGTTGATGAGCGGTAACAGATATGCAATAAAAAGCAATAAAGCAGCATCACTGAAAGTGTGCTGGAAAATTTAGCAACTCGCCAGCATGTTATTGTACACAGCGTTTTTATGTAATTACCTTTTTTCAGAGAAATTTTTAAGGAGCTCCTCATTGTGCACTAAATAAACATCTTTCCAGACCCATGCATTTGCGCTGTCCTTTCTAGTGTCTAGCTTGGAATCTCTCAGTTTTGTCTGAATGAGACTGTAATCGCGGCCTTCCTCTGGACAACGTTCCAAAAGGACTGACCGAAAAAAAAGTCAAAAAGCACTTTTTAAAAACAGCTGATGAATGTAACAGTAACTCTGGATTATGACAATACCATCATGAAACAGTTTGGATGTTTAGTATGCCATCACAAATATTATTTTGTTAATTTGGATTTTGAGAAAATCTAGTAAAACCTTCTCCAGAGGTCCGTTTCTTCCTGGGTATGGTGAAGTTCTTCAGTGCCAAGGTTCCTGTTAATGTTGACTGGTGTGATCTGGAGCCCTCTAAGGTCTCCTCACACTGTCTTTTCTCCATACTTGTTTACAACTGATACTCACGCTAAAAAAACAAACAAAAAAAAAACATACATACATTACAACATGTAAAAAGAGAGTCTACATTCCGTCTGATGACTGTTTGCTCAGCAGATATTTCCAAAACACTACCATAAGCTGTCACCCGCTTTACAAGTACCAAGCAAACAGATAAAAAACCGACCCCATATCAACCGATTTGCTCTTTCACTCCATACAGTTGTTTTGTTTGGTCTTTTTGTATAGATAACTGCCTTTTGTATAGATAACTGGTAAAACCAATTTGCACCAAAGGTCAAGGCAGTGAGAGCTTCACTGTTGCCTAGATTATATTTATGCTGTAGTGCTACAAACATGAACTTTGCATAAACGTTGTTAAACCTGGTCAGCTCTTTGTTTCTGTTATTTACCATGTGACTGTATGAGTTTTTATTTAGTAATTGAGTTTTTATTTCAACAACGACCTTTTAAACAGGCTAATAAGATGCTTTTTGGCACAAGGGGGTTGTTAAAAAAAAAAAAAAAGATGCATCTTGGAAAATAATCACACTGCCACAGCAAACCTCAACACGTAGCATGGTAAAACAGATCAATGAAATGTAAATGTTGACAGGTATTTAAGCTTTTACATGTATATACAAAAGCAGCCTTTGGAAGTGGTCAGTTCAGCGTTACTAAACTAATGTTTAGGGAACGTTGCTGTTATGCAACATTGACAATCACATGGGTTCTAGTAAAAGATTTGGCTAAAACTGTATTAGCTGTATTAGACTACATGTTGGTTATGTTTCACATGACAGCACGACAGTGTAGAAGCACAGCTATGTCTGTATGTGAAATGTTTATATACAAGTAAAATCACGTGTCTACAGTATAACCGAGCAAACAAACTAACAGGTATAAATACGTTGAAGGAAAAACAATAATTTAAACTTGTAAGAACAAAATTTTGGGTACTTACCATCATGTAAAATGGCAGTTGAGCATGTATGACATGAGCTAAGATGTCTTAGCAGGGAACTGTGTGAAGTTTGTCACTTCAGTTTGAGGAACATCAAGTGAGACATACCAAAAAGGAAATCGCTTGACCTCAAACGCTGAACAGCAAAGGCACAGGAAATTACCTAGTACTGTTACTAACACCACGGGTTCTTCTTTAGTCCAACCACCAGTGAGCCTCGAAAAATCACCCACATACACAAAAGATGAGAACATGTTTAAAAAAAAATACATATATATATATATATATATATATATGAATATGTATATGTATATGTATATGTATATGTATATTTTACTTTTGAGAATTTCTGCTTGATATGTGGGTTAAGGTTGCCACAGGGCTTCATTAGAAAAAGAGTAGCCAGTATATTCCTGTGCCTTGTTCTTTACAATGTATAAACAATCTAGAAGACATTTAATAAATTAAATGGTTGTTTCATCTCTTTTTGTACAAAACACTATTGAGTTACACTAATTCCAAAGACCAACATGTGTCTTGTTTCAGACAGATGCTCTTTGGATCATTTATGAAACATGAGAAATGATTTTTACTTGGAGGTATGCAGCAACTGACCATCATTCTCAGAAAGAGAAGTTTCTATTTTCAGTGTTTACACCCATCATCACACCCGCAAATGAAGCTGCTTCCTTTTACTGTTTTTTTCTTCCTTCTTGCGAATGATTTGGATCTCTGACAAACGTTCTTAAAACACTTACCATCCTATGCATGTCGCTCTGTGAAACAGCTGAAAATAAATAAATGCTGCAACTGTGTGATTAACTCTTTCAGAAATAACCAGTACTTCTAAAAGAAAAGGCCAGAGAGGCTAAGATCAGGCAGCTATCAGAAATCATGGCTCAGCGCTTCAGCTCAAATGACCATGAGTCAGAGGGATAGTTCTTCCTGACACATGTGGAAAGGCATTACAGTTAAGATTCAGTATATCTAGCCAAACAAAAGCACAAAAAGAAAAATAGTCTTTGTTTTTTCCAGTAATAGATGCTTCGGTCTCGAAGCACCAATTTAAAATGACTATTGAACACTGGCATTTTCTATGCCAAAAGTATGGCATACCAAAATACTGTACAAACCACTAACAAAAATAAGTTATGAACTTCAGTGTGGAAAAAGATTAAAGTAATAGCCAACAACATCTGAAGAGTTGACCAAAAGACACATTTTAAACATAAAAAAGTTGTACTTTATTAGATTGTCTGTGGAACTTTTACACACAAATATCGGGTAACTGTAAATAAGCATCACACATTTCATCATGTACTTTGGTGAGGATATCCACCATGACACGTCTGCTGATTCAAGTTCTCACCCACTGGTTCTATAATGCGCTGTGTTATTCACCGTAAAGACTGAGTATCAGCCATGGCAGATGGGCTGCTCCCTGGTTGCATGTGTGACATAGTTGCTGCAGCTTTAATGTGAGCAAACGCACCTTTCTTATGTCATCCTGTTCAAAGCAGCCTTAACTGGAGAATAAAGCCAGACTTGCGTGCAGGGAGCCTCTCCACACACACTGACTGGAACGCAGGCTCACGGCCGCACAGACACAGACGAGCATTTGTAAAGTCTGCATGATTTACAGTTACGCAAAACTGCTCACGTTGAGAAAGGGCATCTGGTAGTCAATCTCGAGACAACAGCGTCTAGCCTCGGGTTTGCTCTACTGCTTCCATTGTCATTCAATATGCATGCAGCTAGGGTCCAGTTCAGCACCTTTATATGTTCTCATATAGCACCATTTTTTTCATATATATTTGAAGTTTGTCAGGACCCTACTGTTGGCATGCATGAACGTCAAATTTAAAACTTCATATTTCGTCAGATATGTATCCTACATATTTCAACCTTTTAAAAACATTACAAGGCAAATCAGGATTATTCATACTGTACCATACATGTTAAACAGAAACTAATACAGTACTCACATGAAAAGAAAGTGCTACTAGACAGAACCATTTCTTTCTTGTTTTTGAGTCGTATAGTATTCGAAGGCTCTACAGGAGGACACACTACATTACATTATCTAAAAGATACACCAAAACATTTTTTTTTGTGAATTTTGCCATCTTTTAAAATCATTTAACAAACACTGACACGTCTTAATTCCAACCGCAGATGGTCAACACAAAGATAAAAAGAAACAACTCAAGAAAGTTGGTGAACAACCTTTTCTTTTTTCTTTTTTAGAACGTCACATTACCCACACCACTATCAAGAACACATACAGAAGTTTATGCATCTCTGCTCTTATATTTTGATATTCCCCGAACTGAAACATTTTTCTGTTTTGCTTTGTGTTATTGTTCATTTTATTTGCGAGGTCACATTGTCGCATTCGAAACACCTTTTCCCCTTTTCTTTTGTTTTCTAACGCCATGCGTACAACATGTTACATTTTAGAGATGAAGGCAAACTACGCTGGAACGACAAATTCGTAACCCTAAAGTCAATCATTACAACCACAGTGTAATGATTTTAAGGCCTATGGGCTGAAAACTGTGACTTCAGTACATGTTATGCATAACAGTCCAATTTCATGAATTCAAGTGTTTAGAGTAACTCAGATATAGCTGCAATATAATAGCATTTTGAGATGGCCTTATAAATTGACATACCTGTTTCCTCTAACACTACAGGAAAACAGACATCCGTCTTCCCAAATAATTATTTTAAAATTAAATAAGCTGTTTCATCAGGGCGATAAATTGTGTACACTAGCAATATTTGTATACCACCTATACATAAAGTGAGAAAAACATCATACGAACACTGCTCTCTTCTGGTCATGCATTGCACATACACGTATAACAAGCATACTTCTACGCATTTCTTTGTTGGGAACAAACCTGTACTCAGATTTTTAAAGTGCACATGGTTCATCAATTTTGCGCCAGCTATGCATTTACTGCTTTATAGGAAAAAGAGGACAACCAGATGCTGCCATTCAAAGGCATTTTGATGCCCTTTGTAGAGAAAAGGTTCGAAATTTGAGGAGAAAATAACTGCCTCAACCTTCCTACCTTCTAAACTCGGGAAATCTGCATACTAGCCATTATGACCCACGCTAGTATATACTGCCTCCTCTAGCAGCCCTTATTGTAAGAAATCTGTGTGCAGACAGGCATAGGACACAAACCACACAATGAGAACAATACAATCACAGACTGAATACTTGGTGTCAGTGATATGCTAATCAAACCCTTGAAATCACACGCTGCAACCAAATCTGATCGAAATGAACCAAGAAGCACACAGAGCAAACAGATGAATGCACTCCTGAAAGGCTGAGGTGTTCGTTTGGGAGCACGATTGTCACTCTTTTCATATGGGGTACAAATGAAGGTTCTCTTTGCAGTGGTAAAGCAGATGAAGCAGCTCAAA
Source organism: Labeo calbasu (assembly GCA_019740295.1). Taxonomy (NCBI): domain Eukaryota; kingdom Metazoa; phylum Chordata; class Actinopteri; order Cypriniformes; family Cyprinidae; genus Labeo; species Labeo calbasu. The sequence goes on from JAHKKF010528254.1 coordinate 38,062, forward strand.
GTGCTGTTTGAATAAAGTGCTTCCTGTAGGAGGTGTCTGTTATAGATCAGCTTCTTAACACTAACCCACAGAATGTACCCATAATTCAGTCATATTCTGGTAAAACATAAATACATAAATCTCTCTCACACACACACATGCACGCACGTTTACGAACAAAGAAAAAAAGAAGTGCCGAAACGAATTGCTTTTCTCGTGTGCTGGACAAAAATTACAGTACAAATGAACAGAAGCCAACTCGAGCCAGACCTAAAACCAACAAAGATACTCATTAATTGTGCTTTAACGAGAAAACAACTGCCTAGATGCATGTATGTCCATGCCTCTAAATGCTACAACCCCAGGAAAAAACTTTTAGTAAAGGCATCTAGTTAACATATGCTGTGTTTTCATAATAGTCCACTACTGCTTATATTTTATTTGAATAAAATTCAGTATGCAAAACACATACTGTGCATAGTACGCCCAATTTCAGTGTAGACTTTAGTATGACAAAATCTGCACAAACCACTTCCTGCAATCCAATGAACAGGACGTCAAGGACATGTGGGGATGCTGCAAATTGCTTGTTATTTTTGTTACATTTTATCATACATTATTTAAAAAATGAATGATTACTTATTAGTTATGTAGTAGAATATGTGTGTATGACAATATTTAGTTTTAAACATTTATTGTTTTGATAGGAATGACATCAGGTCAAATGCATTTAAACGTTTTACAGGTCTGCGTAAATCCAGTGTGATAACTCTTTTCAACATAAGACCACATAACCCTACAAACCAAGCTAAACTAGTTAAGTCTGTGATTTTAAAATGAGCCTATTTATGTTTGTTTTGCTTATGCACAGTTCTCGTTTTAACCCCACTGACAGGGAAAAACAATATATTGCACACCTATCAAAAGTGATTTAGAATCCATCATTTAAAGCCACTTTTAAAAACTTAAAAGAAAAAAAATTATCTTCATGTGTCCCTTCATTTATGCTAAAGCATGGCCACACAATGTCAGTGTCATATTTGATGCTTTACAGTTCAAGCAACCTCATTAGCTTAGGTATTTTTCATTACACTAGTGTGTAAAAATTCATCCAAATAATGTCAATATTAATGCACTTTTTGGTTTCTAATTTCAAATGGGGAAAGTAGTATTTGTGCAATGGCAAAGACTTGCAATTGAGATGAAGTCAAGCTTTTAAAAAAATCACTTTGGACCGTCAAAATACTCCGCACTCGATCGTGTGCAGTGCATCTCTGATATAAGTGCTTGATAAGACCTTGATTATTTGATTCCCAGCTTTGAGAAATTGCACAGCAGCCCCATATATTTTAAGCCTGGGAAGAAGTACTGGATGTAATAACACCAAATCCTAATGCTCTACTAAACACTCCGTTTGCCTCTCTCTCTCTCACACACACACACACACGCGCGCGCAAGCATACACACTTACTGAGAGACTGCACCTGTCCGGCCCCACACAAACACACACAAACACACACACACACTGCAACCCCAGCAGAGTCTCTCTGCACAGGGACGAGCCGCTTGGATTTTGCCTGGATTGAAATCAACTTTAACAGTGGGCATGAACGGAAAGGGTCGAACGGTAAAGTGCCGTCGCGATCGTCCGATAGTACAGCAGGAGACTAGAGATACAACTAAGAACAGAAATTCAGAAGTAGTTTGCGTCAATCCTCGTGCTCCTCCGTGTCTGTCCTCTTCTCTTTATGACATGTGAAGATGTGTCGCATCTCCTCCTCGTACCTCATGAAGTTCTCCCCGAAGCGGGCCCAGGCTTTCAGCGGGACGGTGATAGTGTTCCTGTAGGGCTGGCGTACCTCGCTGATCTTCAGAAAGACGCCGAAGCGGTTCGAGCCTACGTCGAAGTAAAAGCGCTTGTTGTCGACGCGGAAAGACGCCGCCTCGGGCAGCTCGGGCGACTCGTCGTGGTTCCGGGCGCAGGCCCGCTCGGGCTCGTCGTCGCCGTAGTCGTCGATGAGCTGAGACAGCGCATCTCTGAATTCAATGAGACCTTGCGCGGGCAGCACGATGGTCTGCTCGATGCCTTGCCCGTAGTAACCCATGCTCCCGTGCCCTCGGTTGACGGTCTGCCTGATGCGCAGGAACCGGCCGCGCTGGTTCTCCTTCAGGTCCAGGTAGTACTTCCTGTTGTCCCGCTCGATGAACTCGCTCTTCAGCACCCGGTGCGTCTGCTCCTCGGACGCGGCGGAGCCGCTGGGGGACGCCGCTTGATCCGCGGCTCTCCGGCGGGGGTCCGGTGCGCGACCCTGGCCGTTGCTCTGCTCCTCCGGCCGGCGGTCCGGCGCCTGGCATCCTCGGAGCCCGATGTGCGCGTAATAATCAATGAAGTCGCCCAGGCAGTAACGTAGGTCGGGCGCCATGGACATGGATAGGGTGAGTTTGCTCTTGCGGATGTTGTCGTGTCTGCCTCGGCCGATCCACACCTCGGCGATCTTCAGGAAGCGGCCGCGGGTGCTCTGCTTCACGTCCAGGTAGAAGCGCTTCTTCTGGATGTCCACTCGCTTTGACGCCAGCTCCTGTATGTCTGACGCTTTGCTGCTCACATACTGCTGCGAGTATCCTGATGTCATCCTGCCTCTGCCTCTGTCCGTGCCCCTTCGGTGACTATCGGCCATAATCATTCGCGGCGCTCCATCTCTTTGCTCGGTATTATTCCGCTTATCGACAGCTCGAGCTCCGGCGAGTCTCCTCGACTGACCTGAAAATGGCAGCAGCGGCTCCGCTTAAAACGGCTCATCGACTTCCTTTGTCCTGATGAAAGGTCAAGCGAAGCGCGGAGGCACGTACCGTTTGCACCATATTTTAAAAGCTCTTGTTTTTCGCCTCGCCATCCATCTGACACATATTCCTGAAGTGAGAGTGTGAGCGAGAGAGAGACGGCGGATCTCTATGGAGGGCGCCGCTGCTGTAGTGCGAATGAACTCAATGACCCATCCCCCCTCCCTCTACCACACAGGCGCGTGCCTGTGCGCGCTCTTGAGCACAGCTCAACTCTCATATCGCTTGCCTACTACAACAGGCACTGCGCACAGATGAATATGCAGTGTATCAATACTACTCCAGAATGAGGACACATTTCCACATGTTAGTGTATTTTCTAAACCGCTTGTCCTAAGTAGGGGATGCTGGGGCAGGGAAAACCCTGGACGGATAGCCACAGGGATACGTCGTTTATTATGATGTCATTTATTAATTTATTTTACCTCAAAACATGAATAGAAACATTCCCAATCTTTGTATTTAAGTATTTTGAGAGAGTTATGCTTTCGTAATTAAAACTAGTAAACTCAGAATGTTGAGACTCCATTTTGGACAATGCATTTGGTGAAATATAGCCTAACATAAGTTGCAATTTCAAGATTAGAAAATAATATGCCTTATTTCATTGTAATGAACTTATAAATTATCACACTATATTAAATATTAATATTATAAAGATTGCATCAGAATCTGTGAAATTAGGCAGCAATCCACCCCTATATAAAACCCCATTGCCCCTTATTGCATGTTTTATTAACTATATATATATATATATATATATATATACACTACTCACAAAAAGTTAGGGATATTCAACTTTCGGGTAAATTTATGGAAATGTAAAAAGTTCATGCTACAGTGATATTATATCATGAAAGTATGGCATTTAAGTAGAAGCATGCAATGGTAATTTCTTCATCTCAAACTATTTATTGAAACAAAAGCTAGCAACAGTGGAGGTTATACCACTTGTCATGTGTCCTTGAGCATTAATTACAGCTTGACAACGACGTCTCATGCTGTTCACAAGTCAACTTTTTGTCGGCTGAGGCATGGCATTCCACTCTTCTTGAAGGACTGTCCTCATGTCATTGAGGTTCTGGGGTGCAGGGTTATGACCCTCTACAAGACGACTTAGCTGATCCCATAGCTTTTCTGTGGGATTAAGGTCTGGAGAAAGTGCAGGCCACTCCATTTGAGATACCCCAACGTCCAACAGCTGTTCCCTGATGATGCGACCTCGATGAGCTGGAGCAGTGTCGTCCCTGAAGATGAAATCAGGCCTGTGGTGCTCATGCAGAGGCACAATGACTGGATTAACAATGTTATTCAGGTGGTATTGGCTTGTCACAGTACCATTCACAAGGTGTAGGGGCAGTTCTGTATTGACTAGACACACCTGCCCAGACTATAATGGCCAGGGAGACTTGCATGGGCCACGGAGCATTTGCGCCAGATGAGGAACCAGTGCTGTTCGCTGATGAAAGTCAATTCACAATGAGCAGAATGATGGCCGCCAATGCTGTTGGAGACATCAAGAAGAACTCTATGCATCAGCCACTGTTGTCACCAGATGAGCCTTTGGAGGTGGTGGTGTTACAATCTGGACAGGTGTGTCTAGTCAATACAGAACTGCCAATACTACCAGAACAACATCGTTAATCCACTCATTGTGCCGCCTCTGCATGAGCAACACAGGCCTTGATTTCATCTTCATGGACGACAATGCCCCAGCTCACTGAGGTTGCATTATCAGGGAACGGCTGTTGGAGGTTGGGGTACCTCAAATGGAGTGGCCTGCACTTCCTCTGGACCTTAATCCCATAGAAAACTATGGGATCACCTGAGTCGTTGCATAGAGGGTCATAACCCTGCACCCCAGACCCTCAATGACCTGAGGACAGTCCTTTAAGAAGAGTGGAATGGCATGCCTCAGCAGACAATAAGTCAACTTGTCAACAGCATGAGATGTTGTTGTCAAGCTGTAATTGATGCTCAAGGACACAAACTCAAGTTACTGAGACATTGACATTTTTTGTTGTGGTATACCCACCACTGTTGCTAGCTTTTGTTTCAATAAATTGTTTGAGATGAAAAAATTACCATTGCATGCTTCTACTTAAATGCCATACTTTTAATGATATATTATCCTTGTAGCATGAACTTTTTACATTTTCCATAAATTATACCCGAAAACCGAATATCTCTAACTTTTTGTAAGTAGTATATACTACTCACAAAAAGTTAGAGATATTCGACTTTCGGGTGAAATTTATGGAAAATGTAAATGTATATGTGTGTGTATGTGTA